>OZ010697.1:8712480-8894231 GCA_963932265.1 Thymelicus lineola | reverse complement strand
ATCGACATATTATTTAGAATTTTTATTGGCGTGGATTCAAGCATCCTTGGCCTGCCGCGCCGTGAGCCTGCTGAACAATGGAACAGGCTCTGGCGCATGTTCCACTGGTACCAGGTCGTTGGGTCCTGTACCTATCACCCAGTTTAATCCAACTGTCACTCATGCTGCATGCATGAGCTAGTAAGGTTCCCACACCTGAACAGCTACATGTTTTTCACGTGCTTCGGTCGTAGTGTTGAAGAGGCGAAAATAATGCGGGTTCTTCGCTTTTCTAAAAGAGTGATCTGAAAGATGTTTACGTAATGTGTTAAAATGATAATATATTACATGCAAATATATTGGCGAAGGTTATACGCACCTACAATCAAATGATTGCATGTCTAAATACGAGATATTATTATAATATGTTACCAAAGTAATTAAAAACCGTTAGAATAACAAAATACGTGATCCTCTTCTTGTTTGTCTAAGTATGATTATTTATAAAAAAGTAAATTACCAGAAACACGAAAAACACCGTAGGTTGTAAGAAAATACCGGAATAATTAATCATAATCATTTGGTAGATAATATTCATTATAGGTATTTTCACATCTCTAATTCGACTATGGCTATATTACATTAATCTTTGACTGTATGTTAAACTATATATTATGTACTATTATTTCTTCTGTGGTTAAACGAAGATACACTGTCATTTTTCACCCGGCATAATGATTGTCAATCGTCACAATCATGTTATAGAGCACTTCCTTACTTTATTTCTGAAAAGTTATTAACACGCCCTCTCATGTCAATTCTCAGTACTATTGTGTGGTGGAATGTTCATCTTGCTGATGTCGTTACTGGCGGGTACTGCGGTTCCGGTTTCTGGGTTGAACCCGTATACAGGCCAGACTTTCAAGTGATCCAACAAAATATTATCATTTTATACTAGATGGCGCTAGTAATAAGTACTTAGGACTTACACATACTTTTACGTGTCGTACTTGTATAAGGACAACATAATAATCATGATGTTAGTCTCGGTGTCGGTTCTCTATGAATATCTTAGGGCTAAACAAAAACACGATCTTTGTGTAGGAGCCCTTAAAGTTGGGTTTATTTTAACATTAGCGTACCGTAGTTCTTATACATAAAACCGAAGCATATGCTGGCGAGGCTTATCCGTCCGTGAGCTAGCTACTTATTATTATCAATTTATTATGCCCTGCACCTGTGCAAAGGAAAACCATATGAAAATTTAAAACTTTTTTTGTCTTCTAAATACGCCACCAGGCCCTAAGTTGCAAATTATGTAGGTTTAGCAATGTTAACGTTACATACAACAAATATAATAAAAAAAACGATTCCATTACTGCCACTCGTTTAGACATACCTATTTTGTTTCGAAGATACACCACCAGGCCCTAAGTTCATAAATGATGTACTGGTTTTGCAATGTTAACGATAATAATAACAAATATCTTTACACACGGTTTCATTATACCCTAACATTGAGGAGTTCTACTCTGTATCCCCAGAAACCATCACCAGAGTCTCATTGAATTTGAGTAGCAGCAACGTGGCAAAATTCCTAAAATTATAAAAAAAAGAATCATCAAGTTGCTTTATAAAGAACGAATCTATGAACGAAAACTAGATTTTACCTCTTATCCTCCGGGATAAAAATTATCCTATTCATCCATATCCGTTCAGCCATTTTTGCATGATGGAGTAACAAACATCTAAACATCCAAACTTTCACATTTTAAATATTAGTAGGAAGTAGGATTGTTTTCAGGTATTTTACAGAATTTAATAATGGCAATCATAGTGCAGTCATTGAAGCGAATAATACGGTGTTACCTCCGAATTTTTTTACTGTGAACCGATTTGCATGAAATTTTGAAATTAGGCTTATCTAACCCTTAACTTCAAAAGTGAAAATAATCTGAACTCCGCAAATTATTTTTAAGGGATGTAAACAACCCCTTAATGGAAAAATTAACATTGAGCCATTTTATCGCTAGAAAACATGTGTAATAGTAAGTTTTGAAATTGTAAAGTGTTTTCTAACACAATTACCTCATATTAAAATAATTTTCAACCCCTTGAAATTCTTACAACCCTTGCTAACAACCCCTAAATTAAAAAAATCACAAAACATTACTTTGGTATGACATAAAAAGATGTAAGTATAGAGTAAGTATTATTTTGTTCTCTATAATAATAGTCAAATTTTTAACCCCCTTTCAACCCTTAAAAACAACCCCTTGATAAAAAATTGTTAAAATTTTTTTTTGATTAAATGAAAAGGATTTAAATATTATTCTACACTCTCGAAAGTGATTATCATAATCTTCAACTTTGCTACCCTTAAAACTACCCCTAAATTAAAACAGTAAATATATATGATTACATATTTAAAAACTTACTGGTCATATTAAAACGAATAAACGGAGCACGCACACCTGATCACCTGGCTTTTTCGTTGGCCCCTTTACTCAAATGTGTTATACTCGTATATACATGTAAGAACGTTGGTATGTATTCATGCCTATGTTTCCAAAATATATGAGCCATATTATGTATATATATACACGTTACAATAGTTTTGGGTCTCTATTATACTGCGTACTTTCACATTGCTCCAAATATTCACACTCCGAAATTTTCAGTTACTAAGTAGAAAAAAATATGATAAGTTTTTGGACCATAACTCCTTCAATTTTCATGCTATCACAATTTATAACAAACCATTTTAAAGGTAATTAACAGAGCTACAACATCCTTTATTGCAATATATAGTAAAAAACCTTTTTTTAAAACGGTGAAGGGTTAAAGGGCTTAAGAGAGACTGTGATTGCGCTGCCGCGCGCTCTTTAAACAATCATATCTCCGTCAATTTTTGTTTGACAGAAATAAAAAAAATACCAAATTGTTCGTCAGAAAAATACCTAAATTTTTCATCCCTACACTTTTTTACGTATCTGTCGTCATTTTTGAGATATTATGAAAAAAAGGTGTTTTTTTTGTAAATTTGAAATTTTTTCTTTTCTTTTAATCTTGATTTTTTTTTTAAATATGTGTCCTGAAGCAGCCAAACTGATACAATCTATCAAACTCTTCATAATAAAGTTATTTCTAGGCGGAATACGATTAATTTTCATTTTGGCGGAAATGGCACTTATGAAACCCATTGATTTAAAAGAAAAAATATTAAATGGTCTTCTTATTTTCAATACAGCTCACTTATTTTACGTGCAAAAGACCTTTAACAGTGCTCATTTTAAAGCTTATTTCAAGCACTACAAAAACTTTCTTTATGGCAGAATGCATAAAATGCATCTGTTCGCCGCTAGATGGCATTGAACACATAGATTAAATTTCAGACAAAATAAAAAACGGCTTTGATCTTCAATATCTAGCTTAATATTGCACTTAGAATGATTTAAAAAAAACTAAATTGTTCGTTTTTTTATCTGCTACAATTTTGGTTCTTATAAAATTTTCGATAAAACATACATTTTTGGAGATATTTGCAAAAGACCGATGAAAAACGTGAAAAAATTGCGATTTTTCAATTGCCAATAACTTGAAAACTATTGGATTTTTTGAAAAACTTTATAGGTGATTTTTTGCTTAAAATTAGCCCTTCTATCGATATCCGAGGTTATTTTGAAAAAAAAATGTCCACCCCCGAGAAGGGGTGGCAACCACCCCCAGGGTGAGTGCGGAGTTTAAATCATTTTCACTTTTGAAGTTAAGGGTAAGATGAACCTAATTCCAAAATTTCACGCAAATCGGTTCACAGTAAAAAAATTCAGAGCAATAATGCTTTAATGACTGCACTATCAACTCCAAGCTCAACTTTGGGCAGTTCATCGAATCCAAAGTTAAAACTGGTGCAAGGAAACTTGGAGTCCTTGCGAAGGTGCGGCGGTACTTCACACCGTGGCAACTCTTAACCTTGTATAGAGCTCAGGTTCGGTCGTGTGTGGAGTAAGTACCTACTGTTCTCATATTTGGGCAAGTGCAGCCAAATATCATCTTTCTGTTCGATGGAGAGGCGTGCGAAGACGCTCATTAGTGACCAAGATCTGATTGAGTGAAGACCAATCTGCAAAGTCTCAAGCACAGGCGCAGAGTAGCCAGACTCTCGGTTTTCTATAGGGCACATATTTTGGAGAGTGTGCTCAGGAATTATTTGAATTAATTCTCCCTTCCCCGTTCCTCTATCGAACGACACGACCATGGCTCACTTTCGTCGTGAACATCCCGCCGCGGCGCCGGTACGGATGACGCGGTTTGCATCGTCATTCATAATGCGCACTGCGAAGGATTGGAATAGCTTCCTGCTTCTGCTTTCCCGCCCACCTATGTCGTGGATGTCTTCAAGAAAAGAGTGAATAGGCTTTTATTAAGTTAGTGCGCTCACCATCCTGGACCACATCTCCACTTAAACACATCCCTTGTGAGATTGTGGTCAGGCATTAACTTATTTTAAGTAAAAAAATACAGGTGCTGTTTATGGTTACCGCGCTTAATAATAAATATTATATGTAAGATTTTAAACTTATATCATCGCGGATACTAAACATTTTGACGTGATAACGTTTATAAAGACGATGAGCCTGAAAGGCATTCACGAAAACCGAGTAACGGCCGCTCACGTCACGGAAGCGCGCGCAGCATTAGAGAGAGAGGCACGCTAGACCGGCCGTCTCTCTCCCACTCAAGCGTAATCGGTCCACTTGGAAGGCATTCTCGAAAACGTGGTATTATAGGGTTCGAAGTATCGGCCTCTGGTATCGATACCAAGTACTCGTGTGGTATCGACAGGTATGGTATCGATACCAAAAAAGTATCGGTCCTGAAGTATCGATACTACTCAGTATCGAGTATCGAGTACTCGCGAGGATCACAGTCAGATCACAGCTAAAAAAAAAAAAAAAGGTCGTCGACAGTGAATTTATGTTTAGTCCGAGCGCTAAAACGGGCTGTAGTTGATCTTTTTCCGTATGAAAATAATGAAAAGTACTCAGTATTTTAAAAGTACTCGATACCGACGTTTCATATGAGTACTTGCGAGTAATTACCAGGTACGAGTATCGAGTACTCAGTATCGAGTATCGCGATCAAAAGTATCGATACCTACTCAGTATCGGAAGTATCGTTCGAACCCTACGTGGTAACGAGCCTGCTCACGCCACGAGCCACAACGCGCGCAAAGTATCGAGAAAGAGATACGCTGAATAATAATAAAACGAAATATATATCTGTAATTTAATATGTAAAATTGTAATTTTCATTCTATTTCCCGTTCCTAATGTGCGAATTGACAATATTTATATCATAAATTATTCTTCTACGAAATAGACGTTATCACGTAAAACCATTGTCCGTAAACCGACTTTACAGACAACCAATTTTTGAATTTTTAAAACATATGTTATGTAGGGTTCTAGATACGTCACAAGTGAACAAAGGCGGCGGAATGTAACTTAACTTTTCATTGTAAAAGTTCTCATAAGACGTGAGGACGAGACACTTCATACATCTCTTTGTGATAAATCAAGAAACATGGACGTGCAATTATCTACATAATATTATGTTCCCTCGTAGGGAGTTGTAATTTAAATTTTAAAATGTACGAGTACGCGCTTCTGCAGAGCTTAGGGCGTCTTTACACTTGATTTATAGGCACAGGTAACGGCTGAAAAATTCAAATTTTCCGCTTCACTGTAGTTCCTATTAAATCGAAGCGAGCAAACTTTAAAATATTTTTGCACCAGCCCGCAGTAACTGCCGTCGGTGTATAATTAAGAACATTCGCTCAAAACTTTAGTAACTTGCGTTTGCGTAGACCGGCCGCGAATTATCCTTCTACTCTACATCAATTAGGTATTAGATTTCCTTACTACTTGTCGGAGATCATAAAATGGAACGTCAAGCCGGGCCAGGCTTAGGTGTATTCGGATTGTGAAGATGGCAACACTATGTGAATTGACTACTGTCATTTGGTCACGTGGTGACGTGGCGGGAGAACCGAGGAAAGCTATTAACTTGCAAGCGACGAACGGACACTTCGGAATCAGCCTTCGAGCTGCACGGACACCTAGAGAAGAGTATCGTTACATTCTGGATACAGCCTTCGAGCTGAGCAGACGCCTAGACAAGAACGTTGTTACTTTTAAGACGGAACGCGACGTGTGAATTGTATTGTGATATCAGATTGACGAGTAACAGGATCAGACGATTATGCGAGGCATTGGGGTGGCTGTAAGGGGTGATGGGAGGCCACTGGGCCGTCGTGCCCTATTATTTGTTGGCTGTTACTCGGATAATTGAAGACAATCAGTTCTAATGGCGTGTTTAATTATAACCAGTGTAAAACCTTTGTTAAATGAGTTTCTGACTAAAGTGATGTAAACGCCCACTGTTGTTATTATTTCCCGAACCACCCAACCAGTCTTGTTTTCCGTTATCGGAAGTGAGAAGGACCCATATGGTGAGAAAATTTCGCCCACATATGTCGGAAAATAAATGAAGAATGACGGTGGTTCGGATGATATTTGAAATGAATTGGTTGCAATGAGAAACGTAACGACAGTAAACGCGAGTAAATGAGAACCGTGGAATTTTACAAAGAAAATATGTGAACCTACCCCCAGATACTCGCCTCACGCAAGATGTCGATATTGAGTCGAGAAGCAATTATGATGGAAGTGAATAGTGGAACAGAGTATGTTACTACGAGTATTTGAACACAGAACACGAGGACGTGTTCATTTTGTCAAAGATGGCCGAGGGAGTAATAGCATCCAAGACATCAAACCAAACCAACAATAAAAAAAAAACCAAAAAAAAAAAAAATTCATAAGACGTGTCTTTGAGGGAAAAGTACTGTCTTTTCGTTCGGATTGCAAGAATCCGCATTTCAGGTTTTTCAGATATGATGTTACAAGCGGTGGACGGCAAGCATGTGAAGTGGGGATTCTAGATTTCGAATACAAAGGATCAGAAAAATGTCATTTAGGTTTGAGGTTATAAGACAGCGATTTGGTATGGCATATTTTTTCGTTATTCTTAACAAGATTGCATAATCCGATAGTGTTTTAGTGTAATATCTTGTGTAAATGGTGCCGTCATCTTGAACTGTCAAAAACCACCTGACAGAATGTTCAAAGTTAAGATTTCATGAATTTGTGTTTAAGTAATTGGGCTTCGAGTAAGTTCAAGGATTTCCTTAAAATAAGATTGACTAGAAAGAACTGATTAGAATGGTGGGTTGCGTAAACTACAAATCATTTCGCCTTATTTGTGCTTGATTCAACGAAATATCATAAAGTCAGTGTACAGTATCGTTCAACGTAATTATGATTAACAAAGTTATTCAAAGTCAGAGCATGTATATTGTTTTGTGACACCAGAACATCTTGATATTCTTTAATTATCGTCTACCCTCAGTTCAGAAAAATAACAATTAGACATTTCGTGTTTTTGTCTTTTGTTTTTTGTGTGTGTTTCAGATAAACTAAGTGACAGTTGTATGGACATGTAACCTGTGAATATCTAAACGGTGAGGAGAAATTACATCAATGCGAGATAACGAAGTCTGATGTCAACTACCTGCATTTAATTTTGTTGATATTGACGGGAGCGCAACGCGGCTCCTTGTACAGTGGCTTACGATGAGTATCATCGGGCATTGGATGGCGACATGATAATATAACAGGTGATCTGTATTGATACTTTTATAGCTAATTTTGATTACTGCTCACTGACAGTAATTGTTCCTTGTTGAGTTTGTGCTGATATTACGTAATGTCAACATATTATGACATTTGATGGTTACTTGAGTTTGTGTATTTGACGATTTTTGGTAATGAAGGCCACAGAGAGAATTTGGTGAGCGAAGTGAGCGAAAAATAACCTTTTTGTCATTTAAAAGTGACATGCAAAGATAATAATTCCTTTACTGATTTGTTGAACTGTTTTTGAGAATCTTTAAGACAGACGGGATAACACACTAAGAATTTCGTAAAATGTTCAGAGCAAGTGAACCGATTGTTGATTGTTTTTGATGAGTAGTAAGTGGTATGCAAGTCGCTCAGATAGCATGCAGCTCCAGTCATTCGTAGGCGTAGGCGTAAGATCGGGCACTAGATTTCCCGCCGCAGTGCGGCCACGACTGTGAGTGGCGTGCGAATGGCTTGGAGCTGTAAGCAGTCACTGTTGGAGCTTCCGATGGGAAGCAGTGAGTTGTTGTTGTTGTTGTGATGTGGAACTGGGTACTGGAGGTAGCCCGGTTGGCTCATGATGATGATGGTGTTGATGATGATGATGATGATGATGATGATCGGAGTATTGCATACAAACTGCTGACTTATCTTTGAGTGCTATGAAGCCTTTTAGTTGTAAAGTTAGATCGTGTTATCAGATTGTAGTTCTTGGTATTATCCCGTTCTGGCTGCTGCTACGTGTGTTTTCATTATGAAGCCTTGGGGCTTGAGGTCAGGGAGGCCGAGTGGGAAACTTTTACTTTGCGAAGGTTATGTCTTTTCCAGATGGTCCCCTGCTGCCTCACCGAGGACGGTGAGATTGTCACGATGGCCGTGTCGGAGATCATAAAATGGAACGTCAAGCCGGGCCAGGCTTAGGTGTATTCGGATTGTGAAGATGGCAACACTATGTGAATTGACTACTGTCATTTGGTCACGTGGTGACGTGGCGGGAGAACCGAGGAAAGCTATTAACTTGCAAGCGACGAACGGACACTTCGGAATCAGCCTTCGAGCTGCACGGACACCTAGAGAAGAGTATCGTTACATTCTGGATACAGCCTTCGAGCTGAGCAGACGCCTAGACAAGAACGTTGTTACTTTTAAGACGGAACGCGACGTGTGAATTGTATTGTGATATCAGATTGACGAGTAACAGGATCAGACGATTATGCGAGGCATTGGGGTGGCTGTAAGGGGTGATGGGAGGCCACTGGGCCGTCGTGCCCTATTATTTGTTGGCTGTTACTCGGATAATTGAAGACAATCAGTTCTAATGGCGTGTTTAATTATAACCAGTGTAAAACCTTTGTTAAATGAGTTTCTGACTAAAGTGATGTAAACGCCCACTGTTGTTATTATTTCCCGAACCACCCAACCAGTCTTGTTTTCCGTTATACTTATAGAATTTAATTGCAAAAAATGTTTATTTAGAAACAAAAGTAATCATTCCATCTCTATTGTCAGAACATTTGGATTCACTCTACTCGTATTATGTATTCTGTTATTTAGGGCAATCCTCCATGGACCAAAATTTATGAACCTTTTTGGTGTAAGAGAAATCAAAATAACTCAGTATTCTCCGAACTCCTCTGAGTGTTTCTGACATCACAACAGACGACAACCACTATCCGTCTTCAGTGTCCTGTCTGCTTTTAGACTGAAAAAAAAACAATACCGACATCTATTTATAATAAATACCTGACTAAATAAATACCTGATAAATAATGTCTGACTAGTAATACCTTGGAAGTACTGAAGTAGGTAATATAGTTAACAGGTGTTGCTTAAACTTATTAGGTATAGTGCTATGACAATGAGGTAGATTTTTTCAACTTGTATGTTTTGCTGCTTTAGGAATACCGAAGTTATTGTATCAGTCTGACGCGTTAATATTGAATTTGGGGTTTCAACGTGCTTGTAGTAACATATGTAAGTATTTAGAGATGGATGATGTTAGAGATTGTCAAAGACTTCACGAATTTGACTTTGGAATATTGGTGATGCGTATGAGTTGAGTTAGTATGGCGCCGTAAATAAGACTTTTTATCTTGGTTTCTGGTATCCGGTGCATTTCGGTGCTTCAACCGAAAAAAAAATTTAAGCCTAATATTATACATATGTTTACTACTGAATTTCAAAAGCCTGGTCTGCAATTATCTAAATCAAAATTAAAAAATAAATTATTACCATGCTTAGGGAACATACCAAAACCACGTAACCCATTTTTTCCAACTTTTTACCCCCCTCCCCCCCCTTCGTGACCATCCGTAGTATATGAGAAGACCCCCCCCCTCCCCCCTAGTTTTCACGTGGTAATTGATAAATACGGTTTTCAATACTTTTTTGCAAAAACAGAGTTAAAAAATAATAATTTTGCTTACATTTGACGACTTTGTGACGCAATGGTTGCTAAAATATTGACTACGTGACAAAAACCTAAACCCCCCCCTCCCCTCTGTGACCAATCGTGGTGTTTTGAAGACCCCCCTCCCCCCCCTAAATGAGGCACGTGGTTTTGGTATGTTCCCTTACGAGTAAGCGTAGAAATGAAATAGAATCTCTATTTACGCAATTATTTATGTTCTAGTGATAGATTGAAGGATCGATGGATAAGAAGAAGAGTTCATTCCGATCTGATTAATTATGAAAGCGATCCCAGATTGCGGCTGTGTGTAGTAATTTATGTGCGGTGGCAACATCTGTCTCTTGCATATTGAAGCTTATACTTAGTAGTAATTTGGGTTGTAGGTATATGTATGGAATATAATTATGTAGCTATGAATATGTAGTTCAAGATTTTTAAACGAATGAAAATCTTTTTTTTACGAAAAGTTAATGAATGTTGACTAAACAATCTTCTCTTCAATTTTTTTTGTTTTTATGTGTTAGTTTAATATACAGTGCAAATGTGTGTACTCAAAAAATTAATATTAGTAAATAAATCTCCATAGATTTTTCATCGTTTCATCCAAGTAAGTATTTACGCTCAAATACATCGTGCGTAGAACTGCGTGGGTAAGGAAAAATAAGCCTTATTTTTAGCCGTTTTGGGGCTGCTTAGAATTCTAACCCAAATCCAAAGCCGGCATACCTACTGTTTGACTAGCTACCACCTACCCTCTTGCTGGGGTCAACCGCCAAGTCCGCCAAACGTTGCGTTGTATTCCAGCTTGGAGCTTGCGAGCCAGTTATTTCTTTCTCTCTTTTTTCCTGGGGTGGCAACGCATCCCTTGCGTATCCTTGTAAATTGACCATTTACGTAAAACTATAATTAATCAGTATTAAACCTTCAACTAGCATAAATAAAAAATAAAAAAAACACACCTGCATTATAAAAGCTACCATGATATACCTTTTTGAATTTGGTGAGCTCTTTAATTTAATATCCATATTTATTCGATTTATTTTTTATTGTTAAGAGCACTTGGGTTACCAAGACGAATCTAACGATATATTAATTTTGTAAATTGGAGCAGCGGTTATGAAGTTATGAGATACATACTTAATAAAGAATATTACACGCATACATGCATATATACAAGATACGCGCGAAAAACATAACCCTTGGCAGTTGGGCAAAAACAAGGAATGTAAGTATTTCGCACGGTCAGTGGAAAAAAGACATAAGATGAAAATTGCAGTTTTACAGGAGAGCAAAAAAACTGTTCAAATATCAGTATGTCAAAGGAATTTAGATTACGATTTCTTGCACAAAACCGTCAAGATTGATGATTAAAGTTTGAAAAAAATTGATCATATGAAGCTTTTATTCCCCTTTCCAATCATATTAATAACTAAAATTTAACGTAAGATGACTTATGCTTTTTTTCCACTGAGGGTGCTATTTATGCATTTTGCATGATTTATTCAGATTAATTGCTTTATGCGAGGTCTGTTGAATAAAGCGACACTAATTCTACCGGATTGCCTTGAATGTAATTGAAAACCATTCGATATCATAGTTATATCTCAATAAGAATTTTACATGTATCTTAATAATTATCATCAGTGATCGTTGATGAATAAATAACAGTAAAATTAAGCTAAACCTTTGTCAAGGTACAACTTACAAACATTAAAACTACAGTTTGAATTTTATTCCATGCAGTGAACTGACAGTAACTACCAGTTATAAAAGTTGGTACTTTTTTGCAAAAAGGTTCGATGTGAATTCGGTTTCATTGAAACAAATAATTTTTGTATCAAACACGAGTAATTTTTGTATACTTAATTTAGCAACATTAGAACTGTGGTCTTCAAGGACGCAATCTCTTGACCAGCTTTCAAAATAATAATCATAATAATTTTGTTGCTTATTTTTAAGGGAACTTTTTTGAGACTTAATTATAAAAATATTAAAAAAACTGTTGAATACCTATACATCTTAAGGCAAAACTAGCATTTCACAACATTTAAGTTTTTATGTGGAACCATACTTATAATATTTATAAAGCTGGCCAATCAAGTGTAGGTACTTGTCAAGTTTGCAGTTTGACTTGTTATACACCGTCAAGTTTACTAGATCCGCATCAAGTCCGCTGCAAACTTAACAAGTAAACTTGATCGTGTATGGCCAGCTTAAGAAGAGCACTAAGCTCTCCCACGCTATGTAAGGAACTTTTGACCAAAGTTTAATGTTTCTAGATCCATTTGTTTATATTGTCACAGTGCCAATGTTGCCACAATTAAGCTACCATATTGATAAAAATTTAGGAAGAGTTGGAGAACGGAGAACACGTAGTTTACAAAAAGTATAAGAAATGTCGGAGCGAAGTCGAGTTCCACCTCTAATTGGGGTTGTGTCAATCCCGCCCGGGGCCTATCCCATCCGCCTTAGAGCTCGCTGGTGTAATAAAATAAGCAGTTTTTCCGATTCGACGTTTCTACTTGTCGCTTCGTATTCTGAAGGCAGCATTCGTTTGGAGAAAATCTTTTGCGGCGTTGGTCTCTTGCGGATTGCGCGAACGAATTAGCTTTGGTTACATTTTGAAAAAGGGAAACATAAACAGAACCAAGGAAGGATTCGCCCGTCGCCGTACAATTAATCTGCGGATACTGTCGATTGCCTCTGAGGAAATAAGTAAAATGGATACAGTATTTACAACAATATGGTTTAATATGGTAATATTAATTAAAATTATGTTATTTTTAGATTGTTTGTTTTCAGAATAGTAAACCTTTTTCCCGGACTCAAATGGTAGTTTTTCTTTACACATCAAAGGTGAACGATCTCTTTTACTGATCGAAAGTTTTTTACTGATGAAACAATAAGCATGACGAAGGTTTATAAAAAAGTTCAGAGATTTCGTCCTCTCCTTTCATTTAATCTTATGCCATTTGAGCATGAAGCTCAAATTAAGATCATGAGGATTACGATTTAATTTTTGTAACATGTTTTCAGTGTAGCATTCAGTGTTGTATGCATGATAATTATAAAGTAATTAGTTTATAAATCCTATTAAACATAGTTATACCAACCGACAACAACAAAGTATCCACGGCCATAATAATACCTCTCTACTCAATTCCATTTTCAAGGCTAGCAAACAGTATGCAATTAAGTTATTAGTGTACATTAAACATGTACCAACATTATAGGTAACTACACAATTAGAAAAAAACTTAAGAAGTATGTATTTTGTGTAAAAATAGTTATACATAAATACAAATGAAAAAAGTTTCCATGTAATAATTTTGGTTATAGCTAATTCATGAATAACTGTACTGTATTTGGGTTGCATAAATAAAATGAAATGTTATTCCTTTGCAGATTTTCGGGGGATGACTTTTACAATTTCTTTTGTTTAGCTCATAATTGCATCACGGCATTTTTAGGACAATTTTCAATTGCGTAGTCGGGAGACGGAGTTGCGGAACTTTCCGAGTTCTTTCAGTTTTGTTGTTGTTGTGAATAATTTGGGTGACAGCTCGTAGAGACGATGTGACTACGCGGATTCCACGCGTCGGTAAATATGCCTTTGGGAAATGTATAAAAATACTGAGAGAGCAACTTCCGCATCCACTTTTACTCAGTACATCTTCCCTTAGGCTTACGTCAACGTTTTATATCGAATACTATATTCGAGGAAGGAAAAATACATTGTGATCATAGGCACAATATGAAGTGTGTGAGATGGTTGTGTTGAAACAGAAAAAATAAAGTAGTTATTTATAATAACAATTGTTTTTTTTAATGTTAAGTAACTGATTTTAATATTATGTGTGTTATGTTTTGTATATAAAAAACATTGCTTTTTCCAACATTTTTCAAAAACAACACCTAAACCGCGGGTTGTTATCACTATTGTATTATCTATTTGTAATTTAGAATGTTAAACTTCTGGGGCCTATTAAGGAGAGACAAGGCGGAATTTTCGATCATAAGATATCAACGTAAAGAACTTATAGTTAAGTGGCTTGTGAGTGGTCCGAGCCGTTATATTATGGTCGTGTTCGTACCGCATGTCGGGTTGTATAAAACGTTGAAATCTATTTCCATTCATAAAATATCGGAACGAGATTTAGGAGGAAACTCCAGTTTGCTGCAAGACTGCAAAGAAATATGAAAATTGGAAATGCTGCGATACCGAGCCAAATAAATTCCACCCCTATTTGTAGGCAAACCTCAATATCATGGCGAGTACCTCTCTATATTATTTGAGATTATTTTTATTACGGGTAGAGATAATATCCTGCTGAGGAATAAATAGAAGTAAAAATGATAGGTTTGGTAATTGGTTTCGATTCGATTTTATATTTAGTTTTGAACAAGTAATTACAGGGCAAGTGTTGGTAATTTTACCCTTCCCTTCCACCGTCCTATATGCTATATTATGCTAGTTTTAATAATAAAATTACCTCTTTAAAACAAATTGATAGGAACACGACGAAAAGACGTTCTAGCAGCTCAAGCTCAACTTATAATTCTTGCACAAGAAATGAATTCATATGTTAGGCTTAAACTTAAACAAGTGAAATATATTTTAAACATATAAACATATTTTTGTCATAGATATCTGGTCATCTTTTCAAGCAAGAGAACTTGATCAACATGTGGTGTAATATTTTCTACTAAACTGCTAAAATTGTATGTATTGAAGCGACTTAATAACATTTGAATGAATTTAAATAAATTTATATTAAACAGTATAACTGGTTACCTAAATCTAATTATGACATCACTTAAAATAAAATTATAATTAATCGTGTCGCATTCTCAAATACGTAATAGATTGAGAACCTGTATTGAGAACCAATACGACTGCTTTCAATTGTTTTTCATACACTGACTCAAACTTCATTTGTTTCGTAGAATGTACAATTTAGTTTTAAAATTGGAAAGCTATTTCGTCAGGATTAAGCCGAAGCCGGGATGTTCGGAACAGTTCTCCCAACAACGACATATACGTATGATTGTATGGGATAAATAGAATCAGGGCGGGTCGGGGCTGGGATCACGGATGTTATGTTGGAAGAGTTTAATACGTTCAGGCGCTGGCCGGTAGCCCGTTAGCCCGGGAGCTCGTGTAATTAGTTCCGGCTACCTCAAATCAATTAGATTTTGTAACGTAACGGCCTTCAATTATCCTCATTTTGCTTTTCATTTGTATCAAATAATCTTCATTAAGCAGATGGAATTTATCAAATCAGATTATATTCATGCTCGTATTTTTATATTCCAAAATACTTTTTGTAAGTATTTTGAGTCGTATTGGGGCGGCTTGGAATAATGACCCCAATGCCAGAGCCCAATGCTTATTGTAATGTCGTAAGAGGCGACAAAAGCTGGCCCTGTTGGTGGTAAGAACTAAGGCTTTACATTAAGATTATCAACATTATTATTCAGTAATTAATCAATTTTATAACAGGTGAATCCTGCCCGGTTAGTTGCTACCCTGGTTCTAACAGTCAGCCCTCAAACGACTTCGAAATGAAATTGGAAAACGATATTTATTGGATGAAACAGCCATCTGGTTTTATAAGTAATCAACCTCCAATCTCCAATACAAGTATTTCAATAAGATCGCTGTTTGAAGTCGGTCTGAAATCAGTTCTACTTCCAAGCAGTAAGATGAAATCTCATTTGTAAAACTTTAAAACTTCGAAACATATCATTCGATCGAAGATCGACTTAAAATTATAATTAGACCTAAGATTCGGTAGACTAAGAATTATTGGCAAACGTTTATATCTTCTAAATATAATATAATATCATACTAAAATTATTTACATTGGCAAATAAATAATTTGATGTACCTAGGTACAGAATCCAGAGGCTTATGTCCAGCAGTGGACCTCTAAAGACTGATGGATGGATGGGATGATGGGATGGATGGACACAATCCATGCAGCACAGGAGTGAAATACTCTTTTATCATTAGGTACCTACTTTCATATTATAATATATTATAATATATCCAACATGTAAATTAATATGTAAAATAATATTATACAAAACATGTCCAAACTTAAGCAAAAAAGATAACCTTGGCATAAAGGATGAAACCAATAATGTGTCAAATCTTTATTAAAATATTATAATACATTATTAATTTACCACGTTGTTATAAACAGAATTTGCTAGTCACTAAACGATCAGCAGTTTTGTGATCCATGAGGCTGATGACTTTTATAATTTTATAATACGACAGCCTCATGACGGTTTTACAAGTATAACTTTACCTTTATGCTTAGATAATTAGTAATTGGATGACTTTTTAATGCATTTTTTCTATTTATAATAAAAGGTCGAAGTATTAAATTCATCACAGAATTTAATACATCTCAAGTGTTGAAGATAAGTTGGCACCTAAAATTTGTGTATTAATTTTATTATTTGTGACTTTTAATAGCATAACTTTTTAGTCTCCAATATTGTTTAATTGTTATTAATATTTTTATTTAAGGGAAGCGTTAAACGCAAAAAAGACAACTACGTTACGTTGTTGGTTTGGTATCCGATTCGAAGGACAGGCGCAACTAGAATCTTTTGAGATTACGATACTTTAAGAGATTTAAGATGCGTATGCCAATTTCTATAACTCGCTGAATAATTCCTCAAGTGGCAATTTACCGCTACAGCAGCAACAGTCAAATATAAAACCAGTGTAGCGCGGACTGAAAACTTGTGGAATAGATTGTACATCCGTCCAATGTTTGAAAGAAATAAATAAAGCAAACACAAATAGTGCGCTCACCTCCAGAATACAAATATACTTCCGGACTCCGGTTGACTGAATCCACCCGAGCGATGGCAATGCACGTTGTTCTCTACGTGCTATGCAAAACTTATTTTGCATTTCGGATTTTCTTTGATATGGATTGGTATGATGAGAAGAGCTCGGGGCGATCAAACAATCGGGAGGTCTAGATACTACTATGTTAGGCAAATTGAATAGGTGACGACTGAGAGTATATTCAGACTATATTAAGTGTGGCAAGTTGGCAAGTACTTATGATTCCTGTTTTTTCATGACCATAAACTGGTGTTACTAAACTTTTCACAGATTGATAATATCCTATTAAATAAGTCTGTCTATATGGGTATTGAATAGATGTAATAATTTTCTTGAATAGATCTTGTCGAAGTGGCCCTTGGGATAGCTGTCCCAGTCCCAAGTCCGACATCCCTAAATTAAAGTTTATGGTGACAATTTACAACAGTACATTTCCACAGTCTACATACCATTTAAAGCTTATTTGTGATGTCAGTCAATTCGTCAATGTTTAATTCCATTTTTAAACCAAATGTCTATTAGAATTATTTCCTTTCATCCTACGAAGTTGAAATTTTGTATAATGCTACGATTCGATGACAATACATTTTTATGATAAGCATGACCTGATAATACTTTTAGGGTTGGCTCCAGACGAGGGAACTGGAACTCCTTAACGGTTAATAGCACGGTCACAATTTTTTTTCTTAAGTTCCTACAATGGCACAACAACATACAACTTGTTTTATGTTCTAATGTACGACATGCAAACGAAATAGTTTCTATAAAGTTGAGCGTATAGTGAATCGAACTAATCTTTCTAATCGCGTTCCGACGTGTATGTTTACGCGCGATTAAATCGCTTTTGCGTGTGTCGTCTGTAGTGCGCTCAGGATTTAGAGCCCCTACCACTAATGCTCGCGGCCGAATTGTACTCAAACGTTTGGAGGTCTCAGTGTTGTGTTCTAGTGTTTAATTTTTAGCTATCCAATCGCACACATGGCACACACTGACCAAATCCTCATTTGAAATCCGTAAATACTTAGCGAATGAGCAGACGAGCCTTCTAATGATATGAGGTCATCGCCGCCCATGACCATTAGTAACATCGAAAGTAGCATCGGATCGTTAATGTAGACCTTTTTAGCCGAAAGTAAAAACTTTAATGCCAGTATTTTACAATACCTATTTATTAGTTTTAAAGATTCTGTCCTTTTATGTTTTCTCAAGATTTTTTTAATGGAAATAGCCGGCAAACGGGCTGACGATCCTCCTGCTCAGCAACACCAAAGGTATCACCGATGCTTTGCCGGCCAAGAAAGAGCGAGAAAAAGAAAGAAAGAACTAGTTCTCAAGCCCCCATCCGGAACATGCCGAGTCGTTTGACGGCTGACTCATGCTCAAGGGTGGTAGATATCCAGGCGAACCTCATAGAGAAATAATAACAACAATAATGGTATTAATTAACAATTAAAATCAATATTACCAATATAATCCCTCCGAGGGGCCCTACCACCGCCTCTTATGACACCCATCGGGCGTGGGATTGCGGTTAGTATTCTAAGCCGCCCCAATACGGCCAACATATTTGCTTGCTAAATTATAACTAATATAATATGCTAAATTCAGCCGAGATAAGGTGAAATTACTAGTTATTTCCATTCAGTCTAAAGAGCCAATGTTGATGCGAACGCGTCGTTTGCTAACTCTGCAATAATGCAATTCCGACATAATTATGCAGTCTCCCATAGTGCACTCTCACTCTGTACACTCGGTAGGCCCCATGGAGCAAATCTGTTTCGTGAAATGAGAGTTAAATTGCCTGTGAAGGATATGGAAATAGGATACCTTTAGCAATGAGCGCTAAACGAATGTCTAAACAATTTTAATACCAAACGTAAACCAAACAACCTATACCTACAATTACATAATTATACATATTATAACAACTGAATCGCTTAATTGTGCCATTTATTACAGTTTACGGTTGTAATTATTATACTAGATATACATACATAAAAGTACTGGAGTAGGAAAGAATTGAATGTTAAACATAGCTTCTCTTTTTTCTACTTTATCTTTCTTTCTTGGCTAGCAACGCATGGGTGATGCTTTAGAATACAACTGATGTCTGTGGTCAATAACCAATCACATCGTCTGACGGTTATTTACGTAAGAAATATGGTCATGCGACCCCCAGAAGTCTTACCAGCAGTAGAAGAATACTCGGCTGTTCTTCTTACTCATATAACTTAAAAGATAGCAAAAAAAAAAAAAATGTAAACGATTTTATAATTATATTGCTAAGATATATAATCTATATGATTGATTTCGTGGTGGAAGTAAGGCGATGGCACCATAGGATTCACTCGCAGATTGGTTCTCGATGCTGGTGAATAATGTAAACGTAAGTCATCATTCTGAAAGGAGTACTGATTACTGTTATCAAAAAAGTATTTTTTCATGTTTTTATAGTTAAGAATAGTCGGGGTCATGGTTTGCCGACGTTTTTCAGAGCTATGCAGGGGTTTACGATTTTTAATTAAATTTATTGGTTGTATAAACATTTTTGTTATATTTTTTGAAGCTGGTTGCATTTGTAATGCATGTTTAATGTTAACATCATTGATCTTATGCAGTTTGACTCGATTTGTAAATTGATAAGGATTATGTACTCCAATATTGTTTGATTTTCTTTGATCTAGTCTCTGGTTTGAATAATTTATTGCCTTTCTGCTTTTTATGTTAAAAAAGTCTGTGCTGGAGGTATCTTTATTAGCCTTTTTAGATTGTTTTACTTCCTGTGGCCATAAATTAACATTCAACGTTTTATTAAGTGGTTTGACATTTTTGATTCTTGTATCACTTTGAAAGCGTGTCCGAGCTGTTTGCATTACATTTATTAAATTTTCTAATTCATGCAAACTTAGCGTGGGTACTGTTGAAGCTATAGTTTCAACCTTATTTTCAATGTTAAATAGTAATTCATTACTATTTTTAGCGTTGTCAAATCTGTTTTTAAACGAACGAAAGAACGTTAAAGGTGATCTGACCGATCTTTCCCAAAACGTACGCGGTCCATTTTCATTAAAGTAGGGATGGTCATTGGTTTTTTGTTCTACTTCAATATTGATTTGGCGCTCTTTATCGGCATCGATTGTACGAATTAATGCAGCTATTTGTCTACCAAGATTAGAATAGTAAGTGTCATCCGTTTGATGATTTCTTGAAGTATTAATCATTCTTTCTTGGTTTGTCCTTCTGCCCGAAACTAATGGAGCGCTAAAATCTTGATACCTGTTATTAGACCATTTACGTGGACCTACAGTTTTGAGGGAATCTTGTGGATTATAATTATGTGTTGGTGGCATATTTTTTGTCTGATTTTCATTCACTCTGTGAATTAATTGGGATAAATA
This sequence comes from Thymelicus lineola, assembly GCA_963932265.1. NCBI lineage: Eukaryota > Metazoa > Arthropoda > Insecta > Lepidoptera > Hesperiidae > Thymelicus > Thymelicus lineola. The sequence goes on along the minus strand of OZ010697.1, from coordinate 8,873,828 downwards.
CTTAAAATCTACATTTTCTAGTTCTGATGAATTTTCTAAATTAGCTGGAGAAGGGTTAACATCTTTCATAACGGCATCATCGTTAATATCATTGTCCATTAAAGCGTCAGGTGGTATAATGTGATCCATGTATTTATCAAATGTTTTTTTGTGTTTTTTAAAAGATGAACCATCTATTCTTGGGTAATTTATTCTCTGACGTAGTAGTTTCATCTGTAAATTTATAACATTACTAGGATTAATAAACTAAGTTCATGTATTTACAAGACGAAGATAAGTAAGTACGGGAAAAACTTACGAGCTTCTGTCGACTTTCTCGGGATGGGTCATAAATATCTGACCTGTTAAAGCATGAAGAAATAATATAAGTACAATAATATTATAAAATAGGATACCCACTAGAATAATTAGAATTAAAACGTTAGAATTAATTTACCATGGATTTCAAACAAAAATATTAATAAAATCTGAATTGTTTTGTGATACTTGATACTATCAATTGACGAGGTATAATGCAGTCCTTAGACTTAAGTTAAAACATAATACTTAAGCAATACAATAATTTGTTAATAGTGAAAATATTACGGCAATTCCTCGTAGTCATTTGCTATGTTTTCCTTTGATTTTATTCTTTTCCTCTTTTTTCCTCTGTAACGATTTCTTAATGCAGGTGCGCTAAAATAAAAAATATATTTTAGCCACGTACCAATTTTTCCATAATATTCAATAATAGTTTTGCAATGGTTCACCCATTTTTCTTAAAGGATTTCTTAAAGTTTATATTTTAGTCTTCCTTACCTGGATGCATCCGTTGAAGCAGTAGTACTGGTAGTGGCAACCTTAGTAGTTTCCGTTTCTATTTTTTCTGTGCTTGTTACTTTTGTCGTTAAAACAGTAGTTGATTCAGCTTTAGCAGTAGTTGTATTTTCGTCACATTCTGGTATGTGTCCTAATAGAGGATTTATTATTACATGTTTCTTAATAACTACCTAATTTAAATTAAGATGCTGATTAAATTATTCTATTTATACAAACCTGGGTATGGCATTAGCGGTGGGGCAGGCATCATGGGTGGTACCGGTACCATAGGATACATGGGCATTACAGGAGGAGGAGGCAAACCTAAAGGTGGGTAATATGCTGTATTCATATGAGGTAAAAATATAAATGACGGTAACGGAGGCCTCGGTTTTTTATTTATTAGTAAAATTTTCTTGTGACCATGATCTTCGTCAGAGTCTGATTCAAAAGAAGAGTCACTACGACTAAATTCTGGACTACTGCTCTCCGAATCGGAAGAGTCTGATGATTGAAATAAGCTATCGTCTTCAGCTATTCGTAGTAATTTCCCCTGCAACCCCTTTTTCTTTTTTTTATGCTTGTTACCTTTCCTTCTAGCTCGACGTTTTAATTTATTGTGTTTGGGTAAAGAACCTCCACCACTTCTTCGTGTTAGTTGACTATTTTTGCTAGTCTTATTAATTACTTGGTTTTCTATTGTTTTGAAGAATTGGTTATATAACCAGTCACCTAAATCATCAGCATTTTTAGTTATATCATTGACTTGCTCATCTATTATATTATGCGTAGTAAGGATTGGTAAAGGTTCGGTTTGTGCGATATTTGATAAAAATGGTGGATTCTGATCACGAGTTGGTTCTGGAATATACTGTCGTCTGTTGTTTTGCGTTAATTTTGAACTGAAATAAATTTGAATGTGTTTATAATTCATTTCATGTAAGTAATAATATAAAACACGGCATGTTTGTAATACATACTTGGGTTCACATATTTTGGTTTCAGTATCGAAGTAATACCCAGGATGGCAATGACAACCGATGACACAGCCGGGTATACCATCAATACAGTATTCAAATCTGCCGTGCGCTCCACATTCTGAAAAATGGGGTATTCTTCTTAAGTCTGAATAAGCTAAAGAAATTTGGCCAACCGAAGCTTAGATAAAAATCATTTCCCGGACCTAAAGATCAGTTCCGAGAATACCATTATTAATTTCATATTAAAGTATTTGTTTAATTAATCGTTTAATAATTGACTCAAACAGATAAGCAGTGGGTACTTAGTTAAGTCGTATTTAGCGGCAAAATCGAAAAACACTTCCATGCTGCGGCTTGTTGTAGAAGACTTTTTGGTAGCATAAGAACTTCGACGTTTTAGAGGTTTCCTTATACTTACTAAGGGAAAACCAAGCCTTGTAAGGTGTATTGGTCAGTTCATGACTTGAAAGTTTTGTTTAGTTTAATTTAATTTCAAATAACAAATAATTAAGAACAATTTCTTACCAAATATTCCATCGTTTTCTGCATGGTAACATGGCAGGATCCATAAAATTAATATCTCCCACGTGATGATTGATCTCGACATCGGGACGAACTTGTCGTAATATTATTATTTGATCATCAAAATTCCAATTTTTTTTCTATTTCTACCAAAAATGTACCTATTCTCACCAATATTTGGACCAAGAATTAATTTTGAATAACTCACAGCAATGTGTGAAATCTATTCGTGCAACACACGCTATCAGCACGCGAACAATGGATCAGCTTTTTACCTCTTATTGGTCAATGTACAATCGTATCGCTGTAAAAGGACTGTGATTCTTCAACTATCCGTTTCATTGTTTAATGAGTTAAACTTACCTTACCTATGTCAATCATTTAAGATGTTTCTACTAGCAAGAATAAAAAAAGTAACAGGTTTCATGAGAGTTAGAAAAACATATACCTTATAAATATTTAATGATTTTGGTTTGGTTATATTACGAGTACTCATTATTTAATTTTGTATATTCAATATAAATAACTAAACGTCTTCATCGAGATCAGGAATGCCTTTGAGTCCTCTGTAAAAAATGTTACAAGGTGTTTATAGCAATCGTCATGACTTTTTGATTTTTGAAAAATATTGAATGAAAAAGAAATTAACACCAAGTTTATGACGCCTTTGTATAGGTACATAATGTCACACAAGGTAGGTACACATACATAACTCATAAAAATAATGAGTTGAACCATTGATTTCCTGCTCTCTTTACGAGAAAAAGGCCTTTTACCCTTTGCTATTTTGAAGCAACATAACACACCTTACAGTAAACTGATAACAATTCATCCAACAAATATATATACTGTTAGTAAATGCCTTACTTAGAACAGTCCTCTGGTAAGACACATTTATGCGTTCGATCGTCTCTGACGTAGGGCGCGGTACACACACAGCCTGGCTCGCAGAACGGGTAGCAAGGCCGTAATCTTTCCCGGGGATTGTCGCACGTCACCGCCGCACAGCCAGCGAAACACGCCTCGAATCTATATTGTACAATATAGAATCAATCGGTTTTGTTCAAATGTTTTGCAGGCACGGATCTCACACCAAAAAAGGTTATGGGCACGGGTTGTTTCAGGTGCGAAAATTGGTCAAGTGAACAAGAACATTGTATAAGTTGATTTGTTAACAGTTCGTATTTAGTGATCGCTATGGGCAAACCTAGCTGAAACACGAAGAAGAACTAAGACAAAAAATAAGAATGAAGAAAGAAGAACAATTACAAATTTGTTACTGTCAAGGGTTATAGCTGTTACAGAAGGAGCTTTTGGATAGAATTTAATAAATTCCTGAGTGGATGCTTTAATGAAGTGGTTTGCCGCTGCCTCTTATGGTCATAGCACACATATCAACTCGTAAACGGAACGTAAACGTATCAACTCTTGCATGTCAGTATTCTTTGTATGAAACTCCCCACTGTAAAGCACACTTATCGGATCCGTAACGTAATCGCCTCGCCTCGAGACAAGCTCACGAACCGCGGTACGGTGCGTGGACGACTTGCCGTACCCGCGCTTACGTCTCACCGTACGCTATCCGTCGACTTTCCGTTTCCTCGTGCACGCCCCGCGCCGCGGCGACGAACTGCTGTCATTTATTCCGTCAACCAGCGGCCGGCGAGCCGTAAGCGCGGCGTCGCCTAGCCGTAAGCGCGGCGTCGCCTATCCGTAGCCGAGCTTACGTTAGGTTGACGGCGAGGCGATCCGGTGCCGATCCCTTTCCGAGTTGATATGTGCGCTACGACCATTAAACTGACATGTCGAGAGGCTGACGTTGCCAGATAAAATGCCAGTGTTGCAGCCTAAAATATTTTGTGTTAAAATATTCGAATAATTTCTAATGAAAACAAAAGACAATAAAGGAACTGTACCTTTCATGCTGTCTTTGGCAATTTAGTATTATTGATGATTTCTTCTGTCCATCTTTCTCTCTGTAGGAGTATATTAAATTATCAGTAAAATTTTAAAAATAAGCAGTTAATAAGTTTACGTCTTTTCTTTACTTATTTTTCCTTTGTCAATTTTAATATTAATTTACTTACACGTAAGGTGGTACATGTTCTAATTCAGAGCTTCTTAAATTAGAGGGCAATTTCATTTTACTGAAATCATCATATCTTCTTTCATTTTTGTAAATAGAACTAGGATGGTCCATTTCTCTTTGTCTATCTGCTGCAAAACCTTTGATATCTGAATCTTCAGCATATCTTGGATTATAGTTATCATATCTTCTCATGTCGTCCCACTCCTTATGCTCTGGGTCAAATGACTTTTGTAGCACCTTCTTCCTCCAGTTCCGTCGATCGTCAAATGACTGTCTTTTGTTGCCAATAGTTTCATCGTAATCGTAATTTGGTCTAGTCCCGGAAGCAAAAATATCATCTGAAATGATTCAAAGATATAATTTTTCCCCATCACCTTGATATTTTGAATAAGTGGTAAATAATTACATAGTAACAGCGCCAGTAATAATAGCTTCCTCATTTCACGTCAAATACTCAGGAGGATTTAAAGTGAAGGTAATTTCGTTTTACGTTTCAATTAGGGATGCGACTTTTTGGAGCTCGATCAAATTTTGCGGATCGTAATGGATCGCAACGCATGCGACCCTATCCACGGATCCACGGATCGGATTGCATGCGTTCGATCCGAGTTTCAACGAATCTATCCAAAAATCGAATGAAATTAATTAACATTTAAATATTTAAAACGATGATTTTAAACAATAAAAATTACCTAAGAAGCGTAATTTAACATTAAGCGCATGAAATGTTTAAATTTATTTTGATAGAAACAATGTGGCATAATTATTGAAGATTGTGAAAACAATTCACTTCGTATTTAGGATGGCTTCGCGGAAGACCACTTCAGATGCTTTTAGGGATTATCAACATGTCATCATTCTACAAACCCAATAATTACCAATCCAATCCGATCCGATTTTTGTAGAGGTGAATCGATCCACCCCCCGGATGGTGTCAATCCGATCCGAAAATCAAATGGATCGTATGCCCTCGATTCGATCTTCGAAAAGATCGGTTCGGTTCGGCGCATCCCTAGTTTCAGTTCACTAGTTACTTATCGTAAGCCAAAACAATTGTTTGAAAAAGAAAGACGTCTTGAGCCAATGAAAATGATAACAGTTAACTTACTGTTAGCGGAAAATTGTTTGTGTTTATAGGTTTTCATTTAAAAATTTACAAGATTAGGTTTTGGAGTTATAAAGGATTTAAACAGCAAATAAGTAAAATATATTTTAAATATTATTTTGTAAATGCTGAGTCTGGGCCAGTTCGGGGGTCACGCTGCAGCACAGGCACCCATAAAATGTAGTTAATGTTACTTATTAATTTCTTTTTTCTTTCTTGTATCTCATTTGTTTATTATGTGCTGCAATTTGTAACCTCGAATAGTTACTCGAAACCTCGTAAACCTCGACATACTCGATGGTAACCTCGTAAACCGGTAAACTCAATTGGTAATCTCAAAACTCGTAAATCTCAAACCTCAAATAATTTTCCATATTTCATTTAATAATTATAATAACGTAAGTAAAAATTATATTAAGAGAAATATTGTATTCATATTCAAATGTATATATTTTGAGAAATGACGCTGACTACAGTTAAAATAAAATATGAGAGAAGACATGATTTATGGGATGTTAAATAAATGCCATGGTGTGATGTAAATAAGCGAATATATTTAGAAACCATCTACTTATTATAGACATTTTCATAATTTATCTAAATGATTTATTTATTTACCTAAGTATTTTGTTTAATCAATAATGAACGATATCTTGGCTCTACCTTCCTTCATCAGTACAGTACTAATTTTCATATTTCCAATAAACTTGTACATTTAATTCTTATATTATAGTTTTACCAAATTACTATAATACATTAATATAACCTCAGTGTTTCCTATTATTACTTAAATACAATATTATATTATTGTATTATATGTACATATATTATATATGATGACCGATGCAGTTTTTGTTTGTTAGCGTATCAATTCACGGCCATCAAGTTTTCAATATAAAAACTGAATATGAGCTCAATTCAGCTTTTTATGTAAATAACGGCCAAACGATCAGACGCCTCATCTGATGGTAAGTGGTTGCAGTGCATACCACCTACCATCCTACCTAACACCAGAGGAACCACCGATGCGTCGCCAACCTAAAAAGGAGCGCTAGCAGTCACTTTCTGACACTGCGACTGAGGTACATATTTTGAAAAAATGCATAAAAATAATCTAAACATCGCGTATCTAATATATTTATTTATAGTCGTTTAGTAGCTATTCTGAAACCATCATTAATGAGCATTTTCCTTGGTTGCAGCGCCTTGATCGGGGGTGGGGCTATCACTATGTTGAAGTAGTTTCCCATTCTGGATATGCCAGGCTCGCGTTTCGAGTCTTCCTGGTGAATGTTGGCCGGTCCATCATTGTCGACAAACTCCACTACGTCTGGATGCTTGCGAGTTTGCGTGTTTGTGTTCGCGTATTTGGGAAAATTGGATTTTGCAACCCTCTTGCTCGGTACTGGTATTCCCATTTGAGTTCTGAAATAGACATTGCCATTAGATCAAGTTTATTTTTGGAAGCTTTGTCTATTATGGCATCACAAGAATTCTTGGCATACTTTTATTTATTTATTTATATTAAGTAACTAGTCTTCTAATAGTACATTATGATACAAGTGTGGTATGTTGGTCATTACACTCGAGGTGATATTGCACAGCGCGAGCCGAAGGCGAGTGCTGCAAGAAAACCGAGAGTGTAATGACCAAACCTCACGTGTGTCATACGACGTTTTTCAACACACTTACGAGTAAACTTGTTAATCACTTATTCGTACTCAAATAAACAATGCTCACAAACCAGACGGAAAGTTTGTTAAAAATGGCGCGCTCCGCGCTGATATTTTTTTTTTTCTGCGCGCGGCGTGTTAGCTATGCGCGCGCAGATTGGAGCGTAGGCACGAACAATTACGCTAAACAGCCAAAACGCAAAATGTAAAAAAATCTAATATTTATGTATTTATGAATTCGTTTCACGTTGAATTATCAATTAAAGTAAATAACTTGTTGAAAATTTATCATATTCAAGGTAGTACACTTCTTTTTTTTTACAAAAATAGTGTTATTTTTAGTCTTATGTTGAAACGAAACGTATCTAAGTCAAAACTTTTTTCCAAAATGTAAAAATAAAACTATAACCCGGCTTAGTTAAGAGCAAATAGAATGCATAAATAATATCTTTCAGCAAGGTACAAACTTAATTTGATGGAATATAAAATAAAACACTAGTGCGATCAAGAAAAAAAAGCACAAGTGTTTAATACCATGGTTTATAAGTGTGAAAGCCATGTGATAAAAACCAATTTATGAGCAAGGGTGTTGAAAAATACTTGTTATTGGTTTGGTAGGTACGTTAAGTAATTAAAAATTGAAATATACACGTTGATTATTATTACTAATGTTTTGGTTGCTTTTATTTTATGCGTTTCTAATCCGAAATACTTAAAATATTTTCCAAAAATTGTAATATCTACTACATTATGTTTGCATTCGTGAATACTGTTTCTTGCCCATATGTTACCCTAGTGCATGGAGTTAGTGGTAGGAGAATGCAGAGTAGTATACCTACACATTAATTAAAAAATATATATAATCTGTGTAAGTTAAATAATAAAAACAAGCGTACCAAACATCACAAGCACTGACAAAATCCGTAACTGTTTTTTACAATATTTAAATTTAGCATTTAAATGTTTATTGCATAGGTAGTAAGATTATGGTAATATATTTTTTAAACATTCGCATGATTTATCTACGAAGTTTTTGTAAGCATTAAGACGTGTCACCTCATAAGGACATAAATGAACATGAGCTCGCGATAACATATCCAGTGGATAAAATAATTTTGAAATCAGCAATTAACGGTCATCTTTCCGCCTCAGTTATCCCAACACCGTTAACGGTCATCGTTCCTGCTCTGTTATCACCATCAAAATACCCACGGGGAGCAGTCCTGGGGCAGAACGCACTGGTGTGTCCGGTCATCTCGGACATAAGGCTCCTCGCACACGCAGCCGGGCTCGCAGTACGGGTAGCATGGCCGCAGGTGGTTCCTGGGGTTGTCGCACGACACCTCGGCGCACCCTCCGAAGCAAGGGTCGAATGTCTCGTGTGACCAGTAGCATGCTGAGAATAATTAACCAATAAAGTCCGGTTTGTACGTATTAAGTAGTTAAGTAGATAAGTATTATAAATTTTATGATAGCTAAGTTTTATAATAATTTCTAAATTACTTTTAACTACTAAATTGTCCGTTTACAACTTTACACGTATTAATTTACTTAAAATTTAGTTTATGTCTACTTAATACGTGTAAACCGGACTTAACAGAATTTAATTTTTTTTGTGTGGCTCCCTGGCTATGCCCTCTTGCTTGAATCAGACACCAAACGACTCTTCGTGTCCGTCTTTAGATCCTAAATGTGGATATTATAAACTTCCACTCATTTACATTAGTTAGGTCGGAATTGACTGATGTTTAATTTTATAATAATAGCAAACAAAGTCATTAAGTAACAACCATAATATATCCTGACGTATGTGTCATGTTGCAGTATGCAAACAAGTGTTTACTTAGCCTGTCCGACAGTTCATAAACTAAAGAACCTGAACTAGCTGAGGAACATCACAGTTTTCAAAATGTCAACATAAACTCGGTCACACTTCAGGTCATTCACACCTAAGGGATCCTATTCCTAGCCATAAAGTTCCACATGTTACCTAAATAAAATGCCTTTTACACCCAGTGCACGTTATCGACAGAGTTTAGGCGATCTAAATCTAGATGTGGGAACCATAATTCCTATCTTTTTTATTGCAGTCGTCTTCGCGAACCCATTACGAGCCCCTGGGGAGCCGCAAATACCCTGGTCTTACTAGCCTAACTTAGATTCACATCGTATATTTGTGAAAAGTCGTTTTATTTCTAGCAGTAGAAATCGCAAGTCAAAATATTTTTATATAAAGCCAAATTGAACCTGATGTACATTATTTTGGTAAATTAGTATCTATCGGTAATTAAGTGGATACATACCGATGTTTTCGTCAATAATGATAAAAAATTACCCAAATTTTACCTTGCATTATTTTATCCTCATCACGGCACTGACCATACAAAAAGAACCCAACAAATACGACACTGACTATCACTTTCATTACCAATTTAGTTGTACTTTAACATTTACTCAAAACCCTACACGCCATCGGACAATTGGAAAGGACTGCGAACAACTGAATAAGCACTTTATGCTGTTGTTTTTTGAATTGATATTTGGTTGGTGGCGACGGTAATTAATACGGGCGGTCTCGAGGAAAGGATAAGGTCGTCATTGCAGTGTGATAAGGGTCTGTTTGGTAAACACGGCGAGAGCCCGCTTAAGCTGCGTTTGATTGAATTATTGCTTGCGCGGTTACCTGCAGGCCCGCTAGATGGCGGAGGTCACATTTTCCAAATACCCCGATATTACGATGAAATGTCACTCTTACATGAATATTTGTAATATTATTTATAAATCTAGTTATCAGCAAGTTATAAAATATATTTAAGCAGAATGAGATTTGAAAGAATAAAACGTGTTTAACACGTTTAACAGGTTTTGATGAGTGATAAGATTACAAGTGGTTATCAAATTTAAAATCGAATCAATTAGCTTAGTTGTGGCTTAGTTGTCCAAGTCAATCTCTTCCTGCTACTCTTTCTATAATTAGATACTTCTGTCACTCCTACCGCTACGTCTGTATTTCTTAACAACTGCATTTAACAAGTGCTTTTTTTGCTATTAAATCTTGAGTATATATTGTGGTATAAAATATTAAAAAGCATACCTAAAAGCACTACATACTTACACTTACTTACATTTACTTATAGTAAAATTACAAGTTTATTACTGAAATACCTGTTAGTATTTCGTATGATAGCCAGAAACGGTCGTATTCCTCAACAAATAAATAAGCGTTATTTTGTATCTACGGTCGGAATCGGAAATTTCTCCGGTAGCAAGTGTAACGGACTACATTGATATATTTTCCGATATCAGGGTGTTAACGTTTGAGGAATTTCGTGAGAATGTCCGAAAATATAACTTTACAAAACACATAAAAGCTAGTATGTACATACAACAACGGACATACTGATAGTTAATACTATCATTACAAAAATATTACATGAAATCATAGCTGTTAAAAGTATAATTTGAAAAAAATATGTGATTTAAATAAATGGTTTTACTAATAAACTATTATCACTAAACATGTGACTTGTACTTCATTTTGTAATCACCTTTTTATAACTTTTCAATCTTTTCATTTAGATGCCGCACTCGATGGTTGTGAAAGAAAAGAAAACCAGACGAACAACTTAAACCCGTCATATTTGTAACGTCACTTATCTAAGGATACTTGGGTTGTGAAGACGTATCTAACGGTATTAATTATGGGTATAAATCCATAGTGTGGTTTGGAACATACGAAGCAATAAATATAATAATATTTATTACATACAAAATACGCGCGAAAAACAACACAGAGTTAGGCACCCAATTAGATCTGTTTTTTTTGAACTTGGCTCTCATTTCACATTTATGTTTTTGATGATATATCATTACATCCAGGAATTATTGGTATTTATTGATAATTAATATACCTACTATTATTAATTAAAATATTAATCTTTATACATTAAAACATAATTTATACAGTAAAATTACTCTTTATACTTATTTTTTTATTACTTTATTAATACTAATTATCAAAAATTTTACTTCTTGGACTTTTTCCTTTGTACACACCTAATAGTCTACCTTGGTGACAAATATCAAGTTTCTAGATCATCTGAAAGTAGGTTAGGTTTTTGATCCTATGTCAGTAAGTCAGTCACCAAATAGCGGGTTTTGAAACATTTGTATATCAATAACTGTTTGAGCTACATTTATGAAATTTTGTGTTCTAGATAAGCTAAAGAGTTTTAATAAATTTATTAAATTTAATGTATGTAAATAGGTCTCGAGTTGTGTAGGGGTCAAAAATAGCTCGAAGTGGCTCGTGTAATATTAGACATGGTGCTGCGCCACCAGTTCTTTTGCTTTGAACTTGGCTGGAAACGCTGCCACGTGTATAGATTGTATGAAAACTATATGCAGTTACAGACATATTTTTTAAGAATCATTATTTTAACACTTTTCAAAAATTATTATTAATATTCACTTATTATTTCTCCATGTTCATAAATATGAGGCATCATATTTAGCTTTTTATGAAAAGTTTGGAATTACTTTAAGTCTATTGCATATTTTGTGAAAATCACCTTCATAAAATATATTGCGGTGGTAGAAATGAAACGCCACATCACTATAGAGCGCGTCACTAGTCTATAAGGAAACACACATGTCTCCCGCTCTTGTTATTGTTAACAAGCTGTTTTATGTAGCTGGAGGGAGATTGAGGCATTTCTCCGTAACGCCACGTAACGCCATGAAGCGAGATCAGCCTACGAAAAATGACTTTTCCGATAAAATATACTGCGCGCGATTTTTATAACGGTTGCTTTTTAGTACACCTTGCAGTCCTTAGAGTTTGACAATGTTAGGTACATTTATTGTACTACTAGCTGACTGGGCGAACTTCGTATCGCCTAGCAATCATATTAAAAATAGGGGTTGGTGTTAGAAAGGTGAAAATTTAGGGTTGTATGTATTTTTTAATGCCACATCATAAAAAAAAAATTGTCCAAAAAATAAATGTTAGGGGTGGACAACCCTTATCACTTAGGGGTATGAAAAATAGATAATAGCCGATTCTCAAACCTACAGAATATGCATATAAAATTTCATAAAAATAGGTCAAGCCATTTCGGAGGAGTATGGTAACTAACATTGTGACACGAGAATTTTATATATAAGATATATTTATGATAAAAAGTCAAATTCTTAATGTTTACCATGTTTAAATAATTACTATAGTTTGTAAACATTGACACTGACCCAATTTTAGTTTTTATAGAAACTTCTTTGGTATTATTTCTGATTTAATGAGATATTGTTAGAAAATATAGGTAAAACTCATGACAACAAAATCAAATGATTTTTCAAACATGTTATGATTTGAATAGTCGTTGCAGTTTGGAATATAAAATTAAAATCATAGCCTGTAAATTTAAATATAGGTATATCTTATTCAAACTTATTATTTATATTACAATCGTTATGAACCATACAGTGACAAAATATTATAATATAATCAGGTAAATGATGACTGTGAAATACAATGCGACTAATGTGTGTAATAATTGTGTAAATAACTGTAGAATCTTTAATTAAAAATAATAGCCTTAACATTGTTACACTAACTCTGTAAATTATAGTATCCGAAGAAGTAAAACAAATATTTCTAAAAGTTATCAAACAAAAACAGTAAAATATGTTGTAAAATTTATTATAGAGGCCACAAACATTTATACCATTATAAACCAATTAGCACCCAATACACACAAACACAATATATATTATTCCTGTACCCCTAATAATAATAAACAATATATTTATTGTTTCTTAGGCATGCCTTTTGTCATATGGGTTTTGGTTTCAGTTTCAATACACAAGCACAGTGACTATACCAACACATCCGTATGATTTTAAATGTATCTAATCATTAATTATGCATATTTTACCATAATCATACTTATATAACGTAATATGCCGATATACCAGTATGATAAATAAGATCGGCATCATGATCACAACCAATTATAATTACTTCGTTAAATTACAAACATAACGTAGGAGTACCTAGATGTAGCCCGGAATCGACGTAATTAAAACTTCCAGTGATGGATTTGGCTTTATCACTGGCTAAGAACATCACTAAATTCGCTACGTCGTCACATTCTGCAATCCTCCTTAATGGTGGATTTTGTGCCAATTCTTCAAATTTTGTCTCACAAACACTGTTCGGTAACCCGCCTGTTGTGAACAGATTAGTTCGGATGGGCCCTGGGTTCACTGAGTTTACCCTCACACCTTTTGGGCCCAACTCCGCAGCGACGCATCTCGTGAAGGAATCGAGCGCAGCTTTGGTCATACTGTAGGGCGTCAACAATGGTTCTGTAATAGTCGAGACTACGCTGGAAATTGTCACGATGTTCCCCTTGGTCTCAATTAAATGTGGAATGCATTTCTGAGTAAGTAAATAAGTGCCTCGAATATTTGTCGCTACCATTTTGTCAAGATTAGAAATGTCGCTGCTTATTCCACCAAAAAACATTATCCCTGCGTTGTTCACCAGGATATCTATTTTTCCATAATGCTTGAGAGTGTTATGAACTATTTTTTCCACGTCTTCAGTGATACTTATGTCTCCTACTACTACCAAAGGCTCTTTGCCACAAAATTTTGCACATTCACGGGCCACCCGTTTGAGATTGTCTACATTTCGACCAACTAAAGAAATAAGACCACCACTTTTGGCCATTTTTAATGCACACACTTCACCGATTCCACTGCTTGCGCCAGTTATTATTATAACTTTTTGTTGGAACTCCATATTTAGCTCGGTAAAACCTCTGAGGTATACTGGCTAAAACTAACGCGAGGACTGTTTATATTCCTATTACATGTTCAACATGTAGTAGATGTAATAATAAATAGAAGTGGCATAATATTTTGAGGTAGGTAGGTACTTAGCGATTTAATATGAATTTAGAGGGTATCACCTATGAACGATGAACTATAACTAATCTATAAGCATCAAGATAAGCAAAATCACTTCAAGTTAGATATTAAACGCCGCACCGGTCCGCTGCACCGGTCTGGTTTCATATCTAACTCTTTCTCTGTTCAGGCCGCCCGTTCCTGGAATTCTCTTCCTGAGTATATCAGAAGACACGCTGGAAAGTTAACCTTTAAGAAAAGGTTGCGTGCTCATCTACTGAATCGTCACCAATAAATCACTTGTTCGTCATCTGTTATATGTATATTTATATATTTATTTATACAGTATATATTTTTGTATGTATGTTATTTATATGCATGTATATGTATGTATTGTATAATATGTAATTATATAGTGTATTATTATTATTATTTTATTTAGTACTCTTGTATATTCTTGTAGTTATTTTTTTTTATAATTTTTATTTATGTTTATGTTATGTTTAGTTTAGTTATGTTAGTTTAGTTTATGTTTAGTTATGTTTATGTTTTCTTTTCTTTCTCTGTGCTTATTATACCGCTCATCGTGTGTTTCTGTTTGGCCTAATGGTTAGCTGGCAGAGAATGCATAAAGCATTAAGCTCGCCATTTGTACCTTAATCCTGTATTGTGGTAAATAAAGATTAAATAAATAAATAAATTAATTAAACATTTAAGATATTTAAATAAAACTTGAGAGGTGTCAAGGGACACCCGGATGGAACGAAAATCCTTTCGATATATATTTCGATATATATACAGACAGAGTGCATAGACGGAAAAAATTCAGACCAAAAGTTGTAACGTCATAAAAAGTGTCGGTACACTTTTTGCGCTACAACTTTTGGTCTGAATTTTTTCCGTCTAACCCCCTTTCGCAACGCGCGACAAGGAACTTCCTTCCAATAAAATATAATAAGTTTAAATATATAATAACTAAGTAGTGGGGGTTTTAGTAGGTACCTATGACGGATAATGTGAAAATATGTCAAATTTTAATAAACATTAAAATATCAGATAGGGCAACACTCTTCTTTAAAATAGGGGCAAAATATAACAGATAAGATTAAGACAAATATATATCGGTGAGGCCATGAATCTCCAGTGAAGGTCCAGGGACGGACCTCTTTATTCTACAGCGCTTGCCTGATGCAGAGGCTGGCTTAGAAGAAATGTCATGTCATATTTAGATTAGGGAATTGTCAAGAATGTAGAACAGATTATTATTGATCACGTAGTGTTGAAGTACTTTGGAATATTGATGTGAATGTTAGGAGAACTGGAAATATATCATGGTGCAAAGTAAAAGGAATATAATTTCATAACCAATACCATAGAATACCCCCTTCTGCTACATATACAAAAAATACTGCAAATGTATATAACATAATTATTATGTCATATTGTGCCCCACCTTACTCTATTACAGTTGAGTGTTTTAAGTGTTTTCCTATATATCGTGTCGTGTGTCGTGACAAACTACAAACATATTATCTATTATGATAATGTTTTATGTAAGATAATTAAGAGTGACTCGTGTGGGCTACAAAAAAGTTAGGTAAATTGATTTTCAGTTAAGGGTTAAAATTCTCCAATGATTTGGTTTTTACAATAATTACGATATTAAAAATATGTGATCAATGCATTCTTCTGTGTTTTAATGAAGGATAATTAAATGGAATATGTAGAAAATGCTAAAAATTCGTTCTGTGGTTAAGCAATATTAATTTAGTGTGTTGCTGGTGTGAGTATATGTATTGTATTTATATAGTATTATTTATGGGTATTATAATAAATGTAAGGAATAGTTTTCTCGAAGTAAAGGGGCAGGTATTACTTTTTTGAAATCAATTAAGCTATTATTAAGAAAACATAGCTTTGAGTGTATTTGACCATCCAAAAGAAGTAAATTATGCAATCAAGTTATATGATACGCCTAGAAATTCTGTTCACCCTTCCATGCCATGATAGGTTGCTAGGTAGATAGCTAAGTATATAGATACTTTAGACTTCGAACTTCAACAGTATCAACATTGAGCAGTCGATGAGAGTGATACAAGGGTTCCATCGTAATTTTGGGTCATTTCGGATAAGATTTGGATTCTTAGCACGCACGGTGCAAATTACGAGTAAAGCGATCTGTTGGCTCCTAAATAAACGTCTCTCGATAGCCGAGCCCTTTCCTATCGAAACAACTCGGCCCAATAAAATAGACTTTCAACCTTATGTTTTAAAGACTAAGCACGATTTCGTGTAGAAACTGTACCCAAATGAGATATTTCCGTACTATTCCGTAGAGTGTGACTGTATTCGGTCTCTGGGGTCTGGAAGCTTGAACACATTCTGGTAGCGGATGAGACTTGGCGAGTCTTCAAGATTACTGTCATCAAATGAGACACGTCCACGTGGAATGGAAAAAGAAAGACCTACAACGTAAATTTAGATAATATTCTACTTAAAGGTATTAAATTATTGTGAAGAAATAAACAATTCAAGCAGTCATTTTTAAAAGATAACAAAAAAAAACAATAAAATGTGTTGTAAATTTTATTATAGAGACCATTAACATAAATACCATTAATAACCTGTTAGAAACCATTACCATTAACATAAACTTAAAAAATACCTTTAGCATTATACCTAACTTTAAACACAAGATATTACTCATGTACCCTTAGAACTTAGTAGCAATACATAATAATTTAATGCACCTTATGCATGATTTTTGTCATATGGATTTCGGTTTCGGTCTTTCGTACTTACAATAGGTACAACTGATTAAATAACAACCCACCCGTGTGATCTTAAATGTATCTATCTATCTATCTCATCGAACTATGCATATATAATATTTTGACCAGTGCCACCGTTACAGCCACTGACGTCCTAGGCAAGAATATTGTAGTGTCCACATAAGAAAATCAAAATCGAGTTTTTTTTGCTAGAAACTTTTTTTTGCTGAACCAATGAGAACATTTATTAAGAATTTTTCCTTTTTTTTGGTTCCTCACCCCCAATGTGGCACCCCTCCAAATTTGGCGTCCTAAGTCGTCACCCAACCTTGCCACCCCCTAACACCGGCTCTGATTTTGACCTACAAACATCGACATCGTGGTCACGACCAATTATAATTACTTCGTTAAATTACAAACATAACGTAGGAGTACCTAGATGTAATCCGGCATCGACGTAATGAAAACTTCCAGTGATAGATTTTGCTTTATCACTGGCTAAGAAAATAACTGAATTCGCTACATCATCACATTCCGCAATCTTCCTTAATGGTGGATATTGTGCCCACTCTTCAAATTTTGTCTCACAAACACTGTCCGGTAACCCGCCTGTTGTGAACAGATTAGTTCGCATGGGCCCTGGGTTTACCGAATTTACTCTCACACCTTTTGGGCCCAACTCCGCAGCGACGCACCTCGTGAAAGAATCAAGCGCAGCTTTGGTCATACTGTAGGGCGTCAACATTGGCTCTGTAATAGTCGAGACTACGCTGGAAATTGTCACAATGTTCCCCTTGGTCTCAATTAGATGTGGAATACATTTCTGAGTTAGCAAATAAGTGCCTCGAATATTTGTCGCTACAATTTTGTCAAGATTAGAAATGTCGCTACTTATTCCAGCAGGTAACAGTATTCCTGCGTTGTTCACCAGGATATCTATTTTTCCATAATGCGTGAGAGTGTTATGAACGATTTTTTCCACGTCTTCAGTGATACTTATGTCTCCTGCTACCACCAACGGCTCTTTGCCACAAAATTTTGCACATTCATGGGCTACCTTTTTAAGATTGTCTACATTTCGACCAACTAATGAAATAAGACCACCAGCTTTGGCCATTTTTAATGCACACACTTCACCGATTCCACTGCTTGCACCAGTTATTATTATTACTTTTTGTTGAAACTCCATATTTAGTTCGGTAAAACCTCTGAGGCATACTGGCCAAAACTAACGCGAGGACTGTTTTATATTCCTATTACATGTTCAACATGCAGTAGATGTAATAATAAATAGAAGTGGCATAATATTTAATTTAGGTAGGAAGTAGCTAGGTATAATACCTATAACTTTAAATGGTAATAGGCTATCACCCATGAACAATGAATGAAAACATAAGTTTAAGTAAAGAAGAAATAAAGAAGTGGTGAGGGTTTTAGTAGGTACCTATTATTATTATTATTTTTTACCAAGGTCGGATAAATGTGAAGACCTTACATTTCTTATAATAAACATTAAAAAATCAGATAGGGCACGGCGCAAGCCACGGAGTCGAGCGGCAGACGCGGCGAAGAGTGAAGAAACCAAACGAGTTTAGCTGTTTTTGTTGCGAAAAAATATTGAAACTTTTACTGCCGAAATAAAAGATAAATAAAAGAAATAAAATCTAGCTAGGCTAGCTGTTTGGAAGTCTGGTCACCTACAGCATTAATACATAAAAACATATTATGAAGAGATTGTGGGAAGAAATAAAATGACTAGTTTTTGCCCGCGGCTTCACCCGCGGTAGAGTGGATCATACTCTCATTTTCATATATATCATGTACTTCATAGTATGTTCCAAATATTATGTCTAACCAAAAAAACTATTAAATTGTCCAAATAATATCGAGGTAACTTTGATATTAAAGACATTTCGCTCTCGGCCTATTGGCGGCGGTGAACGTCAGTCCTGTGGCCGTCAAACTGCGTCGCGCTATAGCTATAAGCTAAAACGTTTTACAGGGCGATTATCACGGGTCCACGGATACGATAAACATTTTCCTTAAGTTTACCTTATGTCACTACTTCCCAGAATTTTATCCTTATCAGTGACACTATCGAATGATGTAATAATACAGGGTGTGTTCTTTTCAAAATCAACGGGTTCGATTTCTGGCTAGAAATATTGATTTTTCAAAAATGTAATAATGGAGTTTTAGTGTTATCAAAATCGGTCCCGAGACTCCTTTGAACATTTTTTTTATATTCCTCATAGTTTCGGACTTGGCCATCCATGCACACTTGAAAAATTCACCCTGTATACATATTGTTTAACCCATGGAATACAGAGACAAGAGGGTTTAACCATACCTTAATTACCATACGCATAAGGTATTATTTTATAAGCGTAAGGGTTAGTTTTCTCTCAGCAAAGACAGGAATTACTAGTTTGAAATCAATTAAGCAATTATTTACACAAAATTTTCTAGCCAGCATTTCTGTTTTTAAGTTATACATGAAAGTATTATATGAATTAATTAATTTTTTACCAATTTAAAAAAGCAGGAGGTTATCTATTCTTAGCGTAATTTTTAATGTTACTTTGAATTTTTTACATTTTAAAGTTAAAGTTACCAAGATAAATTAATATTCAACCAATCGAATTATTTAAACTATCTAACTTTATGATTTATGCTTTGGAAAGTGATTAGGTATTGAAATGTTAAGAATGAGTCATAAGGTGAACGCGGATGTATTATGATCAAATATGGTTTTTTACTTACTTGCACGGTCGTCGACAATGTATTTGATAGTAAATTCGACAGTGTAATTGCTATTATTTATGTAATTGTTGCTATTTATAACCTTAGGTCTTGGGTAAAGTTCAAAGAAATAGATATACTTACAGTGGTTCACAGTATATTTATAGTAATGTAGTTTTTATACGGAATAATATAAGCGCATATAAATAAAATTTGTGATATTCATAATCACCAAACAAGAAGATGCACCAATTAGTAACGTCATCTTACCGTCTTTGTAGGAGCGATATTTTATGGGGCTTGGTGAACAATTCTATAATAAAATCCCGAAGTTAAGTGATACGTGACTTGCCAGTAATGCCAGTGGAATTGTTTAAAAAACATGTAAAATTTCAATTCTTAAGCAAATGTTACTTAATATACTGTAGATGAGTACTTAAATGAAAAAGACGCATGGAAATGACCAGTCTGCACCCAATTCCGTTCAAGTTAGTGATTTTTGAAGTGAAACTTCTTTAGAATCGTTAGTGATTTCAAACCGGATGCAACGGAAAAACGACAGGTAAGATAATATAACCGCTAATTTCGTCTTAGAATTTAACTTCTTCGTAGCTCAATGGTCAGGACGTAGATACACAATACCTGATGCGCAGGTTCGCGTCTCTCAGTATTTCTTTTTTTTTAGTTTTATTTTTATACTGTTTTTAAATACTTTCAAATGCTCTTTTAAATATTTTCAAAGAATTTATCAACAAAAAATAAGAATTTCATTTTCGTTGTCAAGCTTGCTTATTTAATATCTGTCGATCGACCGACCGATTGTTGTTTCTTAGTTAGTCGCTAGATGGCGCGCTACAGTAATTTTGTGTAAGACGGCTGCTAGATGGCACATAATAATTTACGTGTTGTTGTCGAGGGGTTTTTTATCTTGTTTAGTTTCACTTCTATCGTGTGTGAATCGCACACACACCTTTTTTTTTTGTAATAAATATAGTTTTATTTTTAAAACATGTGCTGAGGAGTTTTTTTTACGGTTTTTCTTCTTCTCCATGACAAAGCACCTTTCCGAAAAGCAAAAAATAACGTGCATAAGTATATCAGTATGCCTATATGAATAAATTATTTTGAATTGATAGTAAATTCTCTGATTGGGCTAATGTCACGGTTGGAGTACCCCAAGGTGGAGTACTATCACCATAATTTTTTTTTTTCATTCGTCCTATCTCTGCTACAATAGCACATTCCCAATATCACCTATATGATATTTTCCAGCTTTACATACAATTTCCAGTTAGTGAGTATAAATAAAACAATTAGCGATCTGGAAGTTATCAGGCAATGGACTCAAAATCATGGGCTCACTGTCAATCCTTCAAAAACACAAGTCATAATTGTTAGAAGTCCTCTTTTGCGTTCAAAGATAGATTTTAATTCCTGGCCACCGTTTGATAACAGTCCTTTTCCTTATTGTGAATCTGTCAAAAATTTAGGTCTATACATTACTAGTGGTTTTTCATGGGGTTTACATTTTAAACGTGGCAAAGCAAAGGTTTTCGCTTCTTTGTTATTGCGTAATTTCTTACCACAAGGTGTCAAAATTATGTTAGTACATGCGCTACTTCTCTCAATAAATTTATTGATTATGCGGATATATGTTATCCTGATGGCACTGTGGAACAACGTGATAAATTAGACCGCCTGCTTAATTTCGCTATACAAATATACAGTGTGTCCAGCGACCAACTAGCGATAATTTAAGGGCATGAAATATACCTAATTTTATCGACAAAAATACCCAATGGGGGTCTGGCCCTCTTCATTTTGGAATGGCCGCCATTTTAATTTTTTTGATTATGTTAGACGACCCTGCCGAAAGACTTCGATTTCTCTAAGAGCAGGCTTCTAGTAAACGACACTTGGATACTTTAAACAATAATTATTTTATTTAATCACTTAAAATAACTTATGTCACTTATTTAAAATGCCAACTATATTTATTTGCAAACGAAATAATAACAGTTAAATAGATGGTGGCTCATGCTTCCAGAGCTCGGTGTTACCATCGCATTCAATCCTATTATATTAATATCACGACTTACGAGTATAATTAATGTGAACCTGTTTTGATGTTTGTTTCTCAATCACGCCATAACTACTTAACCGATTTGGCTGAAATTTAGAATGGAGATAGCCTATACCCTGGACACATTTTATCCCGGAAAAGTTCAGGGTTCCAACGGGATTTGTAAAAATCGATATCCAAGCGCGCGAAGCCACGGGCATATTATAAATCTAAATTAATTAATTAAAAATTTCGTTCCGAAACAGTACCGCGGGTGACGCCGCGTGCAAAAGTTATTATTATAACAATTATCTATTCCATGATAGATTATAATTGTCCCGCGACCCTTATTTACAATAAAAAGGAGCTGATAACCTTCAAAACGCCTGAGCAGATGTTCGTAAATTGTAGCTAACAACCATCTCAATCACGTCAGATTTCAAACAAAAAACCGCTTATAACACCCCCTCTTTTTGCGTCGGGGGTTAAAAGTAGATATACCTACTTGCCCAGTAATGATTTTGGACTGGAATAGTACCTAGTCTGGCCATAAATACTGTTACATAAAAACTTATCTTTTTTTCAGCTTTTTAATTATTTTGAATTTGGAACACGTATATTATTTTAAAAACTTCTTTCGATTTCGCGCCATTTCACATACTTTTTCGTGTTCATTATCAAATTACAATATGGAATGGGGTGTTAAAGAAAATAGGATTGCAGTGATCGCCTTGCACAAAGTGGGTATGGAGCCGTCGGTCAAATTCCAGACACTTCAAAAGCTTGGTATCAGCCGTATGTTCGTATATCGTACAATCAACAGATACAACAACACTTCGTCTGTCGAAGACCAGAAAAGATCGGGGCGGCCGCGTACTGTTAGAACTACAAAGGCTGTTAATGCTGTTAAAGCCAGAATTCGTCGAAACCCCATTAGGAAGCAAAAAATCTTATCGCGAGAAATGAAGATTCCCGCTAGGACTCTGTCGCGTATTATAAAACAAGACCTGAAGCTCGGAGCTTATCGTCGATATACAGGACATGCCCTAAATCAATCTTTACAATTAAAGAGAGTGGATCGATCAAAACGCCTTCTGTCGCGATACGCAGGTGAAAGGCACAGAAATATCCTCTTTACCGATGAAAAAATTTTCACGATTGAAGAACACTACAATAAGCAAAATGATAAAGTGTACGCTCACAGTTCTAAAGAAGCTGCTCAAGTGGTCGGGAAGGTACAACGTGGTCATCATCCTGCGTCAGTGATGGTTTGGTGGGGCGTGTCTTATCAAGGAGTCACAAAACTGCATTTTTGTGAAAAAGGAGTGAAAACTTCAGCCAAAGTGTATCAAGATACAGTCTTGGATCATGTTGTGAAACCTCTCAGCAATACTCTGTTTAAAAATATACCGTGGACTTTCCAACAGGACTCTGCACCTGGTCACAAGGCACGAACTACCCAAGCCTGGCTTGAAACCAATGTTCCGGACTTTATAAGAGCTGAAGACTGACCCTCATCTAGCCCAGACCTCAACCCTTTAGACTTCAAATTATGGTCAGTTTTAGAGGACATGGCCTGCTCTAAACGACACGGCGACATTGAGTCTCTTAAAAAATCTTTGGAGCAAGCAGTGGCGAAATTTCCCTTGGAAACAGTGCGTAAATCCATAGATTCGTGGCCAAACAGATTAAAGGCCTGTATAAAAGCCAAAGGTGGCCATTTCGAATAGAATATTTTTTTTTGTTGAGACTTTAATAAATATGTAGGTATAAATTTTATTAATATTACATTATTTCAATTAAAAAAAAGCATTTTCATTTGTAACAGAACTTATGGCTGGACTAGTTATATACTTACTTGTGAAATCTACCAAACTAATAGGTACCTACTGTAAACTATACTACACTACTTATATACTATATAGAAAATATAATTGATAATGTCGCATCTTCAGTGGAAAAAAGACATAAGTTGAAAATTGCAATTTTACAGGTGAGCAAAAAAAAACTGTTAAAATATCAGTAAGTAGTCAAACGAATTTACATTTCGATTTCTTGCACAAAACCGTCAAGATTAATGATTAAAATTTGAAAAAAATTGAGCATATGCAGCTTTTGTCCCTCTTTCCAATCATATCAAGAACTAAAATTCAACGTAAGACGACTTATGCTTTTTTTTCCATCGAGGGTGCGATGTATAGCGTTATAACGGTGACGTATACGAAAATTAACTGTGTTTTTTTTTTATGCTTTGAGCAGGCAAACGAGCAGACGGGTCACCTGATGGTAAGTGATCACCGTCGCCCATGGACATTAGCGACACCAGGGGCGTCATCAACGCGTTGCCGGCCAAGAAGATGACGATAGACCCGCTTCTTGAAGGACCCCATGTCATAGCCTGGAGGGAACACCGATGCAGGTAGCTTGTTCCACAGTTTACACGTGCGAGGTAGAAAATGACGTGAGAACCGGACTGTGGACGAACGCCAGGTATCCAGGTAGTGTTGGTGAAACCTGGTACGTGATGTGCGGTGACGAAAATCAACTGCAGGTATCAGGGGCGGATCGTGAATTTGTGGGGCCCTGGGCTGAAACAATTTAGGGGCCTACCAAATTACTCAACTAATAGCCATTTTGTCAAATAACTATTTTCGATAGTGATGTAGATAGGTATAAAAAAATAGGACAATAAAATAATTTGATTTATTTAATGTGACTTAGTGTTTTTGTATACAGACAGAAACTGTAGAACATTATTGCAAAATAATTAGACATGTTATGTGTAGTTATCTATACTAATATTATAAAGAGGAAAGATTTGATAGTTTGCATTAAATAGGCTCCGAAATTACCGAACCGAATTGAAAAATTCTTTCACTGTTGGAAAGCTACACTATCCCCGGGTGACATAGGCTATATTATATATTTTTTTTACTATGTTTCCCGAAGCGAAACGAGGGCGATTCTCTAGTACTTTATAAAATTATAAAGCAACCTTTCTGCATTTTTCTGTAGCAAATTCTTTTATTTGCTCATCACATTGTAAATCCTTCGTTAAATCACAATTTATAGAAAGAACTGACAAATGATTTAGTTGATGGATCCACGTTGTTGTTATATATTTCGACGCCCCCGGGGAATAAAATGGTATCGACGGTTACCGAAAAAATTTTTTTTTTCATTTTTGGCATCTACGAGTCAATATACATCTGCTAAATATTATTTAGATTTTTATCTTTGAACTTCATAAAATTAGAGCCATTTTATTTTTATTCCTCGGAAGTCATGTACAAATTATAGCCCATAATAAAGTCGTAATCATATATTACTGAACAACTACTAGTCTCTTAAGAACAGTAAGACGAGTATACCATTTTATTCTTCTCTAAATAAAATTGTTACATTTCAATACTTCAAAGATGAGTATTAACTTTGACCGGAAGAAAATTGTAATAGTTTAATACATTTACAATTAATTCATAAAAGTTCAATAAAAGTGTAACGTAAGTGATGAAAACTGTCGATAGCATGATAGAGTTTTACGGGAATAAAATTGTTATATACACTTACGTGCTACACAATTAAATACGATAACAGTATTATTGTTTTTTGGTGATAATTAAAAAGATATATATTATTTTATTATTATTTTTATGGAATGTAATTCCAGAAAAAATAACGCACGTTTTGATGTATAATTCAAAGATACCCAATCATTATACTGCCTACGATAAAACAAAACTGGATTTTGCTTCTCCTGTAAAATTTACTTTTCTCTATTACCATTTTATTCCCCGGGGACGTCGATTTGTTTTCTATATATGCCATCCTGGAGAAAGAGCGCTCCGCTTCACAGCTAGTGATTGAACAGCAAAGTTAAAAAAATCTTTAAGATGATGTAGTAATTTGGGAAAACATCAACAAGTTTCTTTCCATAAATAAGCTTAAAAATTTCACTGCAAGTGGTATAAAACTCTGGCTCATAATTAAATATGTAAGATTTTAATTGAATGCACTCATTCACTAAATGCTCGTCTACGTCATCTTGATAATAATCAATAATATTACGTACACTTTCCAGATCTATGTTTTCCACATTTCTGTCTTGCAAATCCATTAAAAATTTAAATTTCGTGCTGTATGTCTCATAGACTTGGCTTCTTTTATTTAAATCCATGATCAGCTTATCCAACGCAACGTATAGCATTTCTCTTTTAAATTTTTCTGTGCCGTATACTGAGAACTTTTCTGTACACTTATTTATTTATTTATAAGCTTTATTGTAAAACCTACAAGCTAGGCTTACAAAGGGCGGACTTAATGCCATGGGGCATTCTCTCCCAGTCAACCCATGGTGTAGGTGAGAAGGTGTGGTAGGCGGTAACAATAATCTGAAAATCTGAAAATTTATCTATCTGATCTTTATTTATCTATCTATTTATTTATCTGAAAATTTTGGAGTAATACGTCTCTTGTTCATGTCATTATAGTCCATTTCCACATTAGTACATATTTTTTTAGCTTTCTCTTCGTATTCCTTTAGCTTTTGATCTGATTGACTTGTTGCCTTCACAAATATCTAAACCAGGGCTCTGTATTTTTTTATTAACAAAATGAAATCTCTCCAAAATTTCTTCCCAAAAAATAATCAGAATTGAAGTATTAAGCTTCGCCATTAGACTGAATCAATTTCGTGCCTCTTTTCGGAAATCAACTTTCTCATCTTCATTTTCACTAAAATTTTTGAAAATTTTCATAATGTTAACATAATTATTTTGTAAAGGTTTGACAGGATCATAGTGACAAGACCATCTGGTCTGGCTTAAACTTAGTTTTAAGTTTTAACTAATTTTAACTAAATCCTCTATAAATTTCAATTTGCTACGCCAAGAAAAAAAAGTGGGCCCTCAGTACAGATGCACACACGGGGAATTCCACGTTCCGTAGGTACGATAGACGCGCACGTGAGTTGATTGATCTCAGAGTTGCCAACCTTTTATTTTAAACAAATTTTTAATTCAAAATATCGCCTATTGTTTTTAGTGGAGGCTGGGGGCCCTTTGTATCCACGGGGCCCTGGGCTACAGCCCAAAAAGCCCATAGGTAGATCCGCCCATGGCAGGTATTAAGCCAAACAGTTGTTCAGAACATTCCCCATTGTACAGACGGTAGAATACACAGAGAGAGCCTACATCTCTCCTCAACTCAAGAGATTCTAATCCGTCTGTAAGCTTGGGATCGTCGACAAGACGAATAGCTCGCCGTTGAATTCGATTGAGCGGATCCACTTGGCCAGCTGGGGCTCCGGCCCAAAGGTGGGAGCAGTACTCCATGTGTGGTCGAATTTGCGCCTTATAGAGCATCAACCTGTGCTTAGGCGTGAAGTACTGCTTAGCTCTATTGAGCACTCCCAATTTCTTTGCGGCCAGTTTGGCCTTGCTAACCAAGTGGTCCCGAAACTGAACTTCACTCGAAATGTCGACACCAAGGATCCCAATGCTTTTAGAGATGTTTAGAGGAATGTTCTGGAACTGTGGTGCTATGACAAATGGGGTTTTTTTAGCGGTTAACGCGCAAACTTGTGTGAACGTTATTTAACGTAAAGCAAACAAATAAATGACAAGTATGTACCATAAGTTCCTAGTGTAACGCAATAGCAAAGCCCCGCCTCGTAACATTTACCTAATATTTTGTGACGCATAAATAAGGGATTATATTAATACGGGTAGCGAACTGAATGCTATACGACTATTACACTTCTAGCTACATCATTTATTCTATAACACGTACAATAGATTAAAGAACTAACGCCCCAACTCAGAATCACTAACGGTTACTTAAATTGGCTCTTTAGTATAGAATTTGTATGGTGATTTTTTACTAAGGAACGATTTAAGTAACCGTTAGTGACTCTGAGTTGGGGCGTAAGCTACACTAAAAATAACAACTATCGAATATAGTTGGAAAGTCTATCAATTGCTGCTGATAAATATCAAAGCTATCCAATTTTATAATACACTAGGAAATCGCCCTCGCTTCACTTCGGGGAAAATAGTAAAATTAATATATATAATATAACTTATGTCACCCGGGGATAGTGTAGCTTCTCAACAGTGAAAGAATTTTTCAAATCAGTTCGGTAGTTTCGAAGCCTATTCAATGCAAACAAACAATCTTTCCTCTTTATAATATTAGTATAGATTAGTTATGTCACTGCCATACCTCCGGATACGTTATACTTATATTAGATACTCGTCTTTAGTATAAGGCTTTCGCAAACACTCATATTAGTAAATTAGTTTCTTTTTATCAATATAATACGTATATTATATATGTACAATAATATAAATAAGATATAAAATACTACAAACAATAAGAAAATCACACATTTTATGTTACTAATTTTACCACAGAATTTTACCCTTTATTTCTACGTGAATCTCTGAAACGCAATCAATTTGTAGAACGCGAGAGAAATTAACGCAAGATAACAAGGAATTAGCGTCGCACCTGGGGAAGGATGGAGCGTTTCAGATAACTGAATATATTACCGCGATTAAGCCGCTGAAAAGAATGAATTCTCACAAAGCAAGGGAAGGCACAATCTAAACGAGCTCTTCCGAAGAGACTTCAACGTCCCGAGCTATGTTTATCTTAGTGCCGACTTGAAGGCTTTTGTCTTCGATGCGTTTCTCATTGGTATTTTAATATTAACTACTCTTTGTTCTGTTTGGACTTGCCTACAAAATGTGACGTGAAATTTTAAAAACACAGATATTGTGCCGGAAATTACAAAATAACGAGATACTCGTACATCAAACTAAAGAAACGATTTCTCTTAACTAAACAATACTTAAAATAAAAAAGAATTTAAACATGTCTCTTTCTAACATTTATATATCTTCACTAAACATCTTTAACATATTGCGCCGACCCCAAATAAAATTGGGAAATGGGCAGGATGATGATGAAATATCTTTAACCATACAACTTGAAAGATAAAAGTTTCATTTTGTTAAAAATTAACGCGGCGAAAACGTCGCGGACGCACGGCGGCGTATTCGCTGCGCACCCGTTCCGCTTTGAATCCGCTTGGAAACCGTCAGTGTGATAAGGACATAAAGGAATGTTGATAGAAGGGTGAAAAATGTGCAGGAGTAGCAAGGCGTAGGTTTTTTGAGGAGCGAAGCGACTTAAATCACTAGCACTAGTCACTCGCAGGAGTGCAACTATTTTGTTATAACTGTAGAATTTTGTGAAAGATGCTAAAATTGTCTAAGAGCGAATAACTGTAGTATAAATAAAGTATTTATTCGTTCTTTTGTATTTGTAGTTTAATTACAGATTATTTAATTACAGTAGAATTACGCAAATAAATGTCAATTTTTTTGTTCATTTTGTTTTGAGACTGAATTTTAGATTTTATTATAATATTTTAATACTTTGAATTATGTTTAATTACTAAAATAATAATACTTTGATTATGGTTGGAGAAATGAAAAAACTTTTTTTGTTTTTTTTTTATGGAAATATCCAGCAATTGAGCTGATGATGCACCTGATGGTAAATGCCTATTGTCGCCCATGGACATCAGCAACACCAAAGACATCACTGATGTGTTGCTCGCCAAGAAAGAGAGAAGAAAAATAAAGAAAGAACTGGCTCTCAAGCCCCAGCCTGAACACGATGATTCCAGGCGAATCCCATGGAGAAATAATAATAGTAATAATGGTATTAAGTAACAATTAAAATCAATATTACTAGTGTAATCCCTCCGAGGGGCCCTACCACTAGCTGGCCGGATTTAGCCGCTTCTTACGACGCCCATTTGGCGTGAGATTTGGGTTAGTATTCTAAGCCTCCCTAATAGGCCTTAAAAATATATTATAAACTTAAAAAAAATAACATTTACAGAATATACATACGCCGTTTTTGCTTTATTAAAATTAAATGATTTTAACTGATTTGGTAATACTGCCGGTTATACAGAAAATAAATTCATATTGCAAATGAAGAGTAGTATTATTGTTTACCTACTACAGTTGACCTTTAACATTACTATAAATGAAATAAAATCATAAGGTTAGGATACCGAGCAAAAATATAAAATAATAAAAGGAAATTATGCAGTTAAAACATTTAAGCTTCCTAAAAGTGTATTGTTAATAATTTCAATAGTGTTGTTATAAGATTTAGGGCCTATTTCACCACCATCAAGTAAAGTCCCGAATAGAAATTGCTGGTTAAAGTGACGAGTGATGCATACGCATTTCACAATCGCCGAGTAGCGCTACTCTACAAGTAAAGTAGCCAGTAACTTACTTCTAACATCATCTGCCAATTAGCTTGTCTAATCGACGAGTAAGATATTTGGTTTAAATCTATGCTCTGTCCTAACCGTCACCAAATTCATATTTTATTCGCAATGTTTTCACATTTCGGAATACTCCAACAGAACAAGCATTAAATTCGTTTTCGATACTTCTCCAAGCAGCTTCCTTAATTTTCCATGTCGCAGAATCACTTTGCTTGTTTTCAATGGCGCTTTTATATTTTTGGACAAGATATATCAAAGTATTTCTTTCCCAAATACTGAAGTTTGCACTTCTTTCCCTTTTTTATCCATTGATAATTATTAGTCGAAAAAACGAAAAATGCAAGCACTCAACCAAATGACAATTTTGAAATGACATTTATGACATACAAAAGTTGTCAACGGTTACTGACAGCGACATTTGACGTTGTTAACAGCTCCTGTTGAATGAACGTTTGAATGTTTTTGGAAAATAATTCCCCTAACCACCGAGTAGTTAATCGTAACTCTGTTTTATGTTGTGAAACTGATAATAGTTAATTGTGACTTTTACTTGCCGATTAACGTTACTTGGCAAGTAACTAATTATGACTTTACTTGACGATTGTGAAAGAGGCCCTTACTCTTATTACAATAAATTAATTGTGGTAGAAGATGTTCATAAACACTTATATTTATAACGGGGCATTCAGAATGAATATCGAAAAGTAGCACAAAATTTAATTTCCTTTTATTTAAGAAATCTTAAAAGTAAATAAAAAACGAATATATTCATAATGTGCTGTATTTTTTTTTGTTTTTTTAATGATGTATAAAACAAAAAAGCTACTGATATTTTAACAGTTTTTTTGCTCTCCTGTGAAGTTACAATTTTCATCTTATGCCTTTTTTCTACTGAGGGTGCGAATTGTCGTTAAAGATGGCACAAAATAAACAACAACGGAAACGGACGTTGGATAGAGTTTTAAAAAATTAAGAGATCACATGGTGTTAAGTTACTTGTTTTCTTCACTTCGATTCGAGCATTAGCACCGAGAGGTTGTCTCACTCTTCTAGAACTTCTACTGTGCGTAGTTATGAGAATTATTATACCTAAGTGTATACCTAAGTGTAGTTTATTGTAAGTGAGAAATATAACTGTGAGTTATCAAGGTATTTCATTTTAAGCTAAGGTTTACGAGAGAAATCATAGCATATGCTCGCATATGTGATATATCGCACATATCACATAATTGTTAACCACGGAACACTGGATCACCGAGGTGAAGTCCACAATCAATCAAATGAAAACTACCAGTAATACAGTTAGCTTTGTCACTTGCAAGAAACGCTACCAATTCAGCCACATCCTCACTTGTTGTTACTTTCCTTAGCGGGTGAGCAGTTGCCATGTCTTCGAATATTTTGTCATTGAGCTCGTCATTAAATCCACTCCTTTTAAAAAGAGTCGTGTTAACAGGTCCTGGGTTCACCGCGTTTACTCTCACGCCTTTTGGTGCTAAATCCAAAGCGACGCATTTTGTGAACAGGTCAACAGCAGCTTTGGTCATGCTATAGGACATCATCGCAGGCATCGCGACAGTTGACAATATACTTGAAACGTTTACAATATTTCCCTTTGTCAAAATCAGGTTTGGAATCGCTTGCTGTGTCATTAAGAACGTACCGCGAACGTTCGTCGCCATCATACGGTCAAAATTTGAAATATCGTCCATTATTCCAGCCATTAATAAAAATCCTGCGTTGTTGATCAAAACATCAATTTTCCCAAAATATTCCACAGTTTCTTTGATAATCTTTTTTACGTCTTCTGCTATACTTATGTCTGCTTTAATGGCTAGGGGTTTATTGCCACTGTACTTTGCGCATTTGTCGGCGACTTGGTTGAGATTATCTACGTTTCTTCCAACGAGAGATAGCAAAGCTCCCGATTTTGCGAATTTTAGAGCACAAGCTTCACCGATACCGGCACTTGCACCGGTAATTAATACAACTTTCTTGTCGAACTCCATTCTGGTCGACAGCTCGCCCCTGACTGAACAATTAAAAGCACTCGTGAGGCGTATTTATCTATACAGTTACAAAAAAAACAGGTATTTCAAAGTCACAACATGTAACAGGTATCTCAATACTGAAAAAACAGTTACTGCCTGTAGGGATCGAACGATACTTTCGATACTGAGTAGGTATCGATACGTACTTTTGTTCGCGATACTCGATACTGAGTACTCGATATTCGTACCTGGTAATTACACGCAAGTACTCATATAAAAACGTCGGTATCGAGTACTTTTACAATACTGAGTACTTTTCAGTATTGCCATATGGAAAAAGTGCCTCGTGTCTAGTGTGCATTTAGTATAGTTTTTAGCGCTCGGACTAAAAAAAGTGTCATCGGGACATGAAATTCACTGCTGAAGACCTTATTTTTAGCTCTGAATGTGATCCTCGCGAGTACTCGATACTGAGTAGTATCGATACCTTACCCATCGATAGTCGCAAGAGTACT
This sequence comes from Thymelicus lineola, assembly GCA_963932265.1. NCBI lineage: Eukaryota > Metazoa > Arthropoda > Insecta > Lepidoptera > Hesperiidae > Thymelicus > Thymelicus lineola. Next base: position 8,841,351 of record OZ010697.1, on the reverse strand, counting down.
CGGTATCGATACCAGAGACCGATACTTCGAACCCTACCTGTTTCGTCTGTTCCACAAACATGAACCTAGTAGTAAGTAACAAGTAACATAACAAGTAAAAAGTAAAGTAACAAGTAAGTAAAACAATGGCTTATCCGTAAAGTATACTATAACTTAAATGAATTCTTTGCTGACATGTAGCCTGAATTATTATGATTATTATTATTCTGTCTGACATATAATATTTTCCCTATTTTTATTAATTTCGGTTGACTATAAGAATTGATAAATTCTAGTAGGTACCTCAGCATGTAAATAATTCAATTTAATATTTATAAAATCTGACAAATTGTATGCCCGATAAGGGTAGACTGTTAATACTTACCCATCTGATTTTAACACCAACATGTAAAATGTAAACAGTCTCATAATAAATGAATTCTATTCATTCTAAGTAACAACGGAACAACACAGTAAAATAACAGACACATACAAATGCATGGCTGTTACTTTATCTATCTCATATCTTTGTCTATCTCATTGTAATGAGCCTTGCTAAAAAGAGAATCACCTAGTATTTATTCATTGCTTTTCACTCACGCTTATGCAGTTAAACTGTATTAAAAGAGAACGAGACAGTATTTATTATCCCTGAAATACAGTAGGTACTTGTTCTGAAAGAAACAACTTAAAAAAGTGATTACTAAATTAAGTCGTATTATCTGTTACCCGACTTTCTTTTCGGATACATTGCTGGAATTATGCCGCGATTTATAGTTGTCAATTTTTAACATGTTTTTTTAAAGGATATTGTTATTTTTAAAGTATATTGATAACGTTAGAAACCCTGTTATTTATGGTTCGGTAACTGTATTTAGTAATTATCTATGAAAAAGTCGGAAATTACCTAAAAAGTCTCTGTCTGCCAACAGTCAAAGATGTCAACAATGTCTTCTAGTCAATTGTCATTTTTGTCAATGTCAAGTCGAACCAAAAGATGAAAATTAAAAGCAATCAATTTAATAATCATATCATAATTTCTAACACATAATTTTATGTTTAACTGCGAATAAAAAAAGCAGTGAAGAAGTAAATTCTCACTTAATTCATAGCCATTTCTGCTATCTGTGGCTTCTTTTTGTACTTAAATATGTGATTATATTCTATGGTTTTAGTCTATGGTGCCGACAAAATTCGTTGCGTGGGCAATTTATTTATTTATTTAACTTTTTGCACCATACATACGTACAATAGCAAAGGCGGACTTAATGCTAAAAGCATTCTCTAAAAGCAATGGGCATTGAATTCGTATGTTATTCAGTACAGTGCGTAGAAAAATAACAGGCTGTTATTTATTAACAGATATTTGTGTCTGTTATTTTTATCTAACAGTAACTGTTATAACAGATATACGTTTAACCTGTTATAACCCATCTCTAAAGTGGTGGTCGGGGAACATGACTTGCATTTGTGACTATCCATTTACTACGCCTACAGAGTATTGAAGAAATAGAATGGACACGAAACATTAGATGATGATTTGTACAAACTTAAATGTAAAGTCCAAGATGTAAATATAGCGAAATGTATGTTGGTGTCAAAGAGAACGGATCATTAATCATCACGGGATATCGATTCAACCAATCTACTCGTATTATTACAATTCCCAATGATTCGATACACAACTAGGGAATATTAATATCTCTGTGACAGATTGAGGTTATTGACCTTATAATTTTTTTTTCAGTTTGTGACGTCATAAAATATTGGCCACGAAGGAAGGATTTTTCAAAATTCAATCCCTAAGGGGGTGAAATAGGAGATAAATATGATAAATAAGCATAATTTCTGCGTGCGAAACTGCGGGCAACAGCTAGTCTAATCATATGTCACTCATGTGAAATGTTGAAATTATCTCGATATTCTATAATGATATTCTATAATAATGAAGCGCTCATAGCCCAGCGGCTTGCGTCGATCCTTAGCGATCGTCAAAGTTAAGCAACAGCGGGCGCGGTCGGTAGTTGGATGGGCGACCGCTAGTGGCAAAAAATTCTTGAGCGTTTCCACTTTCCGTGCTTCGGAGGGCACGTAAAGCCGTCGGTCCCGGTTGTTATCGTACGATAACAGTGGTTAAGCCATGTCGGAGGCCCTCGGGCGGTTTGAAAGTTCCGACACTCGGGTTGGCCACTAACCCCTCCACCAATCCGTACTGGAGCAGCGTGGTGGAGTATGCTCTAGGCCTCTTTAAGAGGAGAGACCCGTGCCCAGTAGTGGGCCATTAATGGGTTGAAGCCAGCCATTCTACTAAGATCTTTTATATGAATAACAATCTGTCTAGTAAATTCAACACTCATCATGCTACTCGTATGACAAAAGACTGTTGCGTAACTCTATATGAGGTTAGTCTCAATGGGCATACCTACTGTTTACTTGATACATAAATTATAACTTTTGCATAATACATAAATTATAAAATATAATTTAACGAATTTTATAATTTGCCTTCATTAATTACCTACTTCTAAAAAAAATTTCAAGTCCTTAAATCAAATGATATAATTTTTAAAGTAAGGTGACTCTACGATGGTTAGTCGCGAGACTCGCGAGTGAATTGCGTTGTTTTTTGTTGTTGCCAACTGGCAGTTTATTTTTAATTTTGAAAAAGATTCTTGCCGCTAGAGGCCAGGTTTGACGATATCAGAAAAAGAAAGTCTGCTAGGACCGGGAATCGAACCCGGGACTCCCCACTCGGAATTAGCTGGGCTACATTTTGTTATTGGATGAAACTATTAAGGACTAAATAAAATACAATACACTTTAATTTTCATACAATTTATTTTAATTTCAGTACATGATAGACAACATTAAATTTCGAAGCAAATCTATTTACATTAATTTATCAGTTGCTTATCATTAATTATCATACGAGAATAATTGAAACTTACATTAAAAGCTCCCTATAATTGTCTTTGGCACTTGCATTACACTAATTAGATAACACTAGGTAAACTCAATAACAATAAGTAAAAGTAGGTAACATTATGAAATTCTTGAAGTTAATAATTTTCGTGAGTATCTTTGCTCAGAGAAGTTCTGGTACACTTGTAAGTAAGTAAGTAAGTACAGGGTAAGGCTAAGTTCACACGGCTGCATAGGAAGATCACATCGCATTAGATGTGTATGAGAATGAGATATTTTGAAAATATTACAAAATTGACTGTAAACAGATTGAAGACACATTGAACAGATTGAAAAACTATTTTCGTAATAGTTTTTTCTAACCTTTACTAAATAAGTAAAAATATATTTTATTCATATTATAATATTTCCTACGCCTGGTTGCTATGTGACACTTAGGTTAGATACCACATGGTCAAGTTACAGTAGTAAAACTACAGCTCTTTCTCCTAATTTCAGACCCTCAATGGAAAAAGCATAACTCGTTTTACTTTGAATTTTAGTTATTAATGTGATTGAAAAGAGGGAGAAAAGATGCATATGCTCAATTTTTTTCAAAATTTTATCATTAATCTTGACGATTTTGTGTAAGAAATCGTAATGTAATTTCCTTTGACTACCTACTGACATTTTATAAGTTTTTTGCTCTCCTGTAAAATTTCAATTTTCATCTTATGCCATTTTTCCACTGAAGGTGCGATTTAAGAGATATCGATTTTTCTCTTTCCGAGATGACTTCAATCTACTTGGTAACTCAGCTTGGTAAATGTTCCTTTAACAAGTCATTAGCAGATTGACCTCAATTGCTGAATGTCAAGTAGATAAACTGAGCATTGAGCAATCATAGGAATTATCGATTGTTATGTGTGTGTGTATGTGTTTTTGTGTCATGTGTTTGTCGGCATAAACCACTACTATGAGCAGTCGTAAATTTAATAATATAGGTGCTTAAACAACCAACCTAAATATTATTGATTAATTGTAATAATTCGGTAAAATTGTAAAATGTAAAATTAATTACATTTCAATTTTCCGGGTCAGTTTGTTTATAGACAAACATTGTTTCCTAGTGAGTGTTTTTTTTTTCGAATGGACAATAAGTAATAGCACTAGAGGCGTTTACAGCTTCATACGGACATCTGTCTGAAGCACATCTGCGCTTCGTAGTATGTAGTGATTAACATCTTTCCTTCAAATCCACTTGAGGTATAGATGTCATATTCATACAATATAACTATGTTTTGTAAGTATTCATATAGTTCTGCATAATTCCTATAAGTTCGATATTTAAAAGCGACATGACTTTTATATACATGATGTTGGCATGCATGGACAATTATGACTGATCCATGAGTGCCAGGCCAGCCAGAGTAAAGAGAGAAGATGTATTAGAGTATTCCATTATCTTACAAACTCTTAAACGATAATTTAAGGTGACATAGAGGCAATTTCCTCTATGATCTGTACAAAATGGTGTGTATAAATATTGGAGGGAGTGCGATATTGGACGTTAGTGTTATTCTTACATTTACATGTCCTACTTAGAAGATACTTTTAATCGGTAAAAAATCCTATCGCTATGAATTTTCCTTCATTTTACCTTATGAGTAAGTATTATTTGCAAACAAAAGAATTAGCTTTAAATTCATACAAAAAATAAAAGTAAGTAAAACGTAATACATAATATTCACCTGCAAGTGATTATTGTTCTTTTGTGTAATTCCCATGTGCATCGCAGAGTCAGTGCGACTCTGTTAACATATTAAGATATTAAGCTATTGTTTTCGATTAATATTATTGCATCATAGTTCTGCGATATTTTTTTTTATCAGTTTTGCATTTCAGATATTTTACATTTGTTGCACGAACAATAAAATCCCACGTAAAGTATTTGATATTAATAATTTCCGAGAAATAAAAATTTCAAATCCAGTTAGGTACTATGTATTTACTTAGTACCTAATCAAACATCAAAATTATGACATAAATAATATTAGGTACAATTTTGCCCAACTGGTATAAAATATTACGAAGCATAAAACTAATACTGATCATATTTATAAAGAGATACACATTCCACGAATTATGAGGGTTGCCCAAAATGATTGTGAAGCGATCCAAATTTCAATTTAGATATTATTTTGCTCGCTCAAGCGAGAGGGTTCCTTGCTAATATCAGTCTCACGACCATTGCATGCCGAAGACGGAAAGGAGGCTAGGAATTACAGAATAAGTTACGTATCAAATCCTTAATTAAGCAGGTACATTCGACTCCCATGCCTTAATTTTAGATGTTACTGCCCCTAAATGTTGATAAAAATAACTTAATGATACTAATCGTAGTTGGGTTGTAAACTACTTTATCTAAGTACATGCCCTACAAAGTTTGGAATCTAGAATAAAATAACATCTAAGTTATAAGCAAGAATACAATAGCGAAACAAATGTAAAATCACATAGCGTTGCATATTTCAACAATTATAAAAATAATTTTAATTGCCTCTACATTCTACGAGTTTCCTACGGGAATAAGAACTACAGGAATATCAAAATATCCTAATTACTTAAAATTTACATTAGACGACAGGACGTTCTTACTATAACTTAATTAAGAATTAATTAATTTAATACAATGCATTGTATACCAAAAAATAAGAACAGTACTATGCTAACTGACAAATTTTGAGATCACAATATCGCTTGGCAATATAATCTTAGCTTCTAACCTAGCATCCTAAAAATCGTTCACAACATTCATTTTCACTACTGCATTTTTTCGTTCCAGTGCATTGAGGCAATATCTATGGGTAAATTCTAAGCAAGAATTAAAATTAAAATACACTAAAGTTAAAATAAACTAAATTAAAAAAAACTTTAAGTCAAATAGAGAAGTAAGTCGCATTCGGCCAATTGCACAAATCGAAACAAAAAAGACGACAAATGACAAATACTCGCGTTAACTCAAAATTATTTCCAATCCAAATATACCCATATTCATTATCCTCAATCCACATTATACCTACATCAATTCTTTAACCTAAGAAGCTTGACTAGAAAAATAAGAAAAGACTTAAACTTTTCTAATCTGTATTTGTTATTAATTATTATGAAATCCTTTGAAAAGTTTTAAAGAATTTCATTAACAAATTAACACCGATATATTTATGTAACTACCCGATAGCAAATCAGAATAATCGTGAATTATGTAGGAAAAATAAACAATATAACTAAAGCACAAATAAAGATAATTGCATAAAGGGTTTTGGAAATTTTGTATTCTATCGTAAGTATTTGAAGATATTTTCTAAATGAGAAATTCCCAGGATTTATACAAAGTATCATAAGCCTTATTTGAAGTAAACATTGAATCATTATTTTACTTGTAAATAAGTAACCTATATTGTTATACACAAAACATACTAAAAATTAATTAAATATACAAAGCGTATAAAATAGTTCCCAATAAAGATATTAAGGGTTCCATATAGAAATACATATGAGATATTAATAATGGTATTATGATTAAATATGACACTATCAGAATTTTCAATTTATTAAAAAAAAACTATTTTATTGAATAGTTTACGAACAGTGACTTTGATATCAAAGGAAAAGTTATCTTAGTGTCATTAAATGTACGTAGGTACATAATCTAGTATCTCGAATATACAGAGTAACCCATAGTTATACAAAATTATACTCGTATATCCAACGCTCTAGACTGAAGTGCCTAAACGCTGCATCCCTAAAATCGAGCATAGGATTATCAAACTAAACTTCATAATATGAGAGTCATTTATCTATTGTTCTTTGTTCTATACTTTTCTACAATGATTTTTTTATATATGTATAAAAAAGAGTCTGGATATACGGCAACTTTTATTGGGTTTTGCAAGTGTTTTTTAAAGTTGACATTTTGAAAATTAAAGCAATATTTTAGACATTCCTTTTGCAAGAAATTAAATAAGGACTGTTTTTGAACTACGGGCAGCTTATGCAGTTATTGCAATTATGAGATCTATGATTTCAATTTTGTGTTTTTTAGTATAGTACTTTAATTAAAATATATAGATAAATCGGTAAAGTAATTACGTTATATTACAGGTTACAAGATACAGGTTTAAGATGTCTTGAGATGATGAGCTTCATGGTCACATCGACGCAGCACAGCGAAATGCGTCATCTGGAAGGTGTTGGTGGAGCGGCTGCCGCGCTCCAGGGTACCTGTCATCGTGTACCCCATGTTGAAGTCCGCCTGGGTTACGTTCGTAGTCAGGTATAACTGGAAGAGAAACAGCTGTTTTGAGGATGCTCATTTATGAATACAATTTCAAAGTCGTACAATTTCATGATGAGTTGCTCGATTCAATCTTGGGTTGGAGCAATGATATTTAAAAACTATAGATACGTCATGCCCTTACAAATCAACCAAAAATCTATTCCGGAAAGAGCTACACACACACACACACACGTTTATCTTTTGTTTCATTACACCAATCACACTAAAATAATACACGAAGGCATTTTAACGTTGTATTTCAAATCTCAAGCACTTCTGACAACAACAAAACTATAGTCTTGTATTGACAGAGCGACTACGAGCAGACGAGGTCAATTGACTGCCCTTACGATCTTTATCTTCGGTGGACATATCTACCTCTTTTTCACTTATAATATCATTGACGTATTATGGAGTAAGTTATTGGACCAATAAATTCTTCTTTAAAATTCTTCTTTAAATGTTTCATCATTTTGGTGAACAACTGACAAGCGTTAAATCTCTTCTGCTACAAATCCTTAGACCGTGTTGGAGGTTGGTAAGCTATTAATTTTTAATGTTTATTCCTTCTTTAATATAAACACTTTGTTGTTGAATCCTGGCCGCTGAACAGTCCAGGATTTGATTGCTTACTTTAGCAGGCTGTGTGTGTCTCTCCCTCGTTCTTTTTTTTTTAAAAAGTTATAATATATGATAAATACCTTAAAATCAGCGTCGACGCCCAGGTGTTTGAAGGTACCCACGATGTACACGGCGTTGACACCACTCACCACCATCCGAGCGTGGGTGCTGTGCCTGTACGAATGACGACATTTAAAATTAATTTTATATATTAGTTACTTACTGAAATGTGTTTGCCATGGACACTTACAATTGAGTTCTATTCGTATATAGTATATCTATAAAGTTAAAAAAAAAATGCAGACTTCATTCTGAACACGGATGAAGGCTCAATTTAGACTATCCGGAGGAAGTTATCGTAATATTAAAAGTAATGTAGCTATGTTATTATTTATTTTATTTCAATCAATGTTCTAATTGTGACAATCAATTCAATATTCCAAGTTTCGAGTTTTACATCCATAAAACAAAAGTATTCAAATTTTATTAAACTAGGTACCTACTAGCTTTTGCCCGCAGCTTCGCCCGCAGTAGAGATCGATTTTTACAAAGAAACAAACGGTGAAAATCCCGCTGGATCCCTGAACCTTTCCGGGATAAAAATTAGCCTATGTGTTAATCCAGTTATCTCCATCTCAAATTTCAGCCAAATCGGGTAAGTAGTTGTGGCATGATTGAGTAAAAAACATCCAGACATCCAAACATCTTCAAAAACTTTCACATTTATATTATTATATTAATAGAATTAAACGTGGAAAAGGATTTAACCACACGTTAAGTATGATAATTTATTTGGAATTAATAAAAAGCGCCGCCAATCTGTAATTATTCGCAATGAACTCATTAAACCGACCATTACGTACAGTTGAAGTCGGTTGCAGATGTACAATGCATCAACCTGTGATGTAAGTGATAATACGTATAACGTTATATTAATCATATTTAAATGTTTACCTACTGGTAACTTTGTTAAAAATAAAATGTACCAAATTTTGCGGTGAGGTGCATAAGATTCCACATTTTATTTTCTCTACAGATTCTTAACTAACTTAACCACGGGCGGTGGTTGAGATAAATTCATAGTTAATAATGATCAACACTAAAATCTGATTTCTATGTCCTCTGCCCAAAGGTTGTCTGGAAGAGATCGCTCTATAGCGATAAGACCGCCTTTTGTACTACATGTTATTTATGTTATGTTCTAAAGTAGTAACCTATTTGGTGTGTACAATAAAGAGTACTCTATTCTATTCTAAAATCCATATTTGTTTTTGTTTTCACTCCAAAAAAAAATTTGTTTGTTAACGGTGGTGGGGTTTAATAAGCCTCGTGCTGCCATAATGTCTGGTATTGGGCAAGGTTCAAAACGCCTCGCCCCGCAGTAATGGAAAGTTATACTCGTAGCAAAAATAGTGCCGCAGCGAACGCATTCCATAAACTTTTTAAATCGTTAGTTACAGAACCTTTGCTATTTTTTTATCGTTAGCCAGTATGATGTTACAAAGCCTCTGCTATTTTGAATTATAAGCCTCGTGGCTCTGCCAGCGCCGAGTGTAAATAGAGTACTAGGTTAGCAGAAACAGATTGGCGGCACTAACAACGCAGCTCTAACATATGCATCTCGTGACAAAAGTGACATCCTGTAATTATTTAAGCTTATCTACAAAAGCCTGGCGTTAGTTAATTTAAAGGCTCGTATAGTATCATGTGCTGCAAAATTGGTCGTTTTAGTTTTTTTAGTTAACTATAGTATAAGCTGGTTCATTATTATCATATTTACATAATGCAGCACAAAATTATTTTCTCTTAAAAAGGTAACCGAGTTTTGATAGAAGATCTTTTTTTGAATGTTCTCAAGCAATTTAAGTACACTTGTGAATTTAAAAAGGTGGTATAAAAAGAATTGAAGTATTTTCAAGATTGTTAATTAACGTTCTATAGGTTTTTGGGAAAATCATTAAATAGCCGACCTGTTGGGACAAATCTCCACGTTAGAGGTACATATAAGTTGTTATTTTATAACATAGAATAGGGTCTGTCCATCTCACCGCCAGTTCATAGATAGCGGTTTCAATATTAAACCTTTTCAAGTGGTTCCTGGCTTCACTCCTACAGATAAAAAGCTTCATATTATTATGTAAGAATTGAAATTCAAGGACTCCGTACGTAATTATAGTATAGCCTTGCCTGCATTTTATAACACACAGTGGTTTAATGACAACGTTAACGTATTCGTGTGATAAAGTCGGGGTTTAATATTATTACTTGAGCCGTACACTACTAACTCTGTAATATCTTTACGCTCACGCCTCAAATCTTTTACGAGGCTCCAGAATGATGGATGGGTGCGCTAATTATATACTTAGGTAACACGTGTATCTCGTAATATTTGTGACAGCCTGTGATTTGTACGGCTTTATCTACTCACGGTATTAAAATGTACGAAGACGTTTACGATGGCTACTTATTCCTTACCAAGTTAATGCTTGACTATAATCCTACCTGAATAAATTATTGCAATCTCTGCATAGGTCTTGACAGTATACCTAAGCAGGCAATATGTAAGTTTTTCCAAAACGCAAAGGTTATATGTATACTCTCAGAGCCTCACCTACATGTTAGGATAACTCGAGAATGAATGATTTCTACCTCGTCAGAAATACAGGATCGTAAGCCGAAGTACAAAGTAGTCCAAATTTTTTATTGATATGAAAGTAACAAATAAATAAGCAGTTACTACTAAAGGTACCTACGTAAAGGTTGTTATCGCAACACAGAACTCTGTACATTGGATAAGCCCTAGTCATAGTGGACGTCGATCCCCACAGGTGTACAATATTGTTACAGGCTGGGGTTTTAGGATCTAAGTAATAAATTGTTGAACTCATTCTAATGTTTATGATGCTTTTCTCATAAAGTCAGTTTACTTACATCACTATTTTATTCTTTGTTTTCTTCTTTTGCTCTCTTTTCTTGCCCTTTTCACCTGGTCGATTCAATTAACCACTGATATTCGTTTTTACAAAAATATATCAGAAAAATAAGTTATTTCAATACTTATAGTCTGTCTGATAAATACTTCAATAAAATATTATAAAACGAAGAAAAGAGTTCCAGAAACTAAAGAGAACTATTAATGGTGATGAAGGATAAAAAATATATCTAGTATCAAAAGAAGAAATAAGATTCATAAGATCAAAATATTGGTGGCGCAAGGGGCTCCATCCAACTTAAGTCCAAGCTAACCTCTCTCGTTCTATACAACCTCTCTTCTACTAACTTCCCTCCATCTAACTAACCTCTCTACTACTAACTAACCTTACTCCTACTAATTAATCTCTCTAACTAACCGAACTCTCCTGCTCATGGTGCTCCTTGATGAGCCATGGATAGGGCTATGGCACCAGGTTCCTCCTGTAGCCGGTTGCTGGGCTATTGCTATAGGTTTCTCTTTTTTTTATGGAAATAGCCGGCAAACGAGCTGAGGATCCACATGATGGTAAGTGGGTATCGCCGCCCATGGACATCAGCAACACCAAAGACATCACTGATGCGTTGCCGGCCAAGAAAGAAAGAAGAAAAAGAAAGAAAGAACTGGCTCTCAAGCCCCCAGCCGGAACACGACGAGTCGTTTGGCGGCTGACTCATGCTCAAGGGTGGTAGCTATCCAGGCGAACCCCTGGAGAAATAATAATAGCAATAATGGTATTAATTAACAATTAAAATCAATATTACTAATATAATCCCTCGACCCTACCACGGCCCTACCACTAGCCGGCCGGATTTAGTCGCCTTTTACGACACCCATCCGACGTGGGATTGGGGTTAGTATTCTAAGCCGCCCCAATACGGCTAAATACTCAATTTAATCCTGACGATTCTATGCGGAAGTAAAGATTTTACCTGACTGGATAGCAACAACCCTTCTTTCTAATACTAATTAAATCATCACGATTTTTACGTGTTTCGGTCGCAGTGCCGGAGAGTCAGAAAAAATATTCAGATTCAATTATGATACATTGCTAAAATAAGGACAAAAACTAAATAACTTAGATCAACCTTAATGATATCCACATGACGTCTCCACTGGACGATTAGCTTAACAAATTGCTGGTAAACGTCTAAACAAGCTGATTTATTACTGTATTTGGCAGTCTATCTTGCGAATTAATTATACCTAATTACAAAATTTCGAATTAATAACCATAACACCTCAGTGTTTGATAATATAATAAGTTAATCAAAAAAGATTTTTGAGATTTTTCAGCGTGCTTAAATACGAATCCCCTCATGTGTACTACGTAGCATTTAATTCCGACACTCATCTGGAACTCGTTCTCAAATTGCGCAAACGTTAAGAGTAGTCGATTACGGGGTAGGAACTACTTCAGCAGAGGCATAAAGGTTTTTAATTTGTACGTGGGAAGTTGCCAAGGACTCGACGGGACATTTCGGCTTAGGGTACAAACATACAAAGATACTTTAATAATGTAGGATTTTTTCTTACGAACAACTGAAATTCCCCACCGCGCTTTCAATTTGGTTTTTTATTTTATTCTTCCTGATTTCAATGTCAGTGAACCAAATAGACCTAAATCATAAAAAATTCTTCATTTTAAGTTGCCAAGGACCTATGTTTTAATAATAAATTTTAAAGCATCCTATTTACTAAAGGTTCTAAGGATTTTCGTAGTCTTGTATGCAAACTGGTGATTGAAATTGGTTGTAGAAAATGTGTAAGACTATTTTAGTAATGAAAGACTGGAATAACTAACGCCATATTTTAACAATACGGATTATTCATAAATGGTTATCATAAACTAAATCATTGTTATCTATACTAATATTATAAAGAGGAAAGATTTGATTGTTTGTTTGCATTGAATAGGCTCCGAAACTACCGAACTGATTTGAAAAATTATTTCACTGTTGGGAAGCTACACTATCCACGGGTGACATAGGCTATATTTTATATATTTTTTTTACTGTTTTTCCCTAAGCAAAGCAAGGGCGATTTCCTAGTCTGAAATAAAATGAAATAAATGTAAATGTATCGTAAAATCGATACGCAATCTATAAGCACGTTAAAATTAGTCAGTCGGTACACAGTCAGGATTCGGCCTTTACGTGTTCTTACCCTAGTAAACGGCCTCCCGCCATTACATTGGCCGTTAGGGTTGCTCTAGGCACGTGTTGGATCTGCGCCCTTGTAACTGAGAGACGTGATCTGCAACTCAATAGCTCAGCTCGTCTACCGAGCGAAAGCTGAAAATAAAATATTTGGCCTCGCAAAATACATGTTTTATTAATACAGAACGCCGTATTGGCATATGCCAACGACGTTTCTTGAGGTAACGAATGTTAAACTGTCTGTGAAAAGTATAGGGAATTTGCTGGGTTCAAAAGGTTCGACAGGAGTGGCAGTTAATATGTCAGGGAATATGTCGATTATTAAAGATTCATGGATGGGATTTAGTTATAGTAGCTATAGGACATCGTGCTAACTGGCCCGGCAGATAATGTTCTGTTATTCTACTTAATCCTACAAATATTATTAAATGCAAAGTTTTGATGTTTTCCACTCAATTTTGCGTATAGTAATTTATAATCCGAAATAATAATAAGCAGACTTTACATCAGAGTAAATTGTTTTTTTCCCGGGGGGCTTACCCTTAGCATAAGTCAAAATGGAGATTTTGTTTAGAATGATTGTTTGGACTGCTATTAGGTATTTAAAAAAAAGCAAATCAAAGCAACAACCCATAATTGTCCCACTGCTGGGCTCGGGGTCTCCTCTCACAATGTGAGGGGTACAGGCCATAGTCTACCACGCTGGCCAAGTGCGGATTGGTAGACTTCACACACCTTTGAGAACATTATGGAGAACTCTCAGGTGTGCAGGTTTCCTCACGATGTTTTCCTTCACCGAAGCAAGTGATAATTAACTTGTAATACGCACATAATATTTGAAAATTAGAGGTGCGTGCCAGGATTTGAACCCGGGCCCCCGCGTTCGGGAGACCAACGTTCTAACCACTAGGCTATCACTGCTCGGCTATCGCTGCATTAGGTATTTATATTTCTAATTTGATGAGCAAAACTAACCCTTAAAAATAATGCCTACTAAAATAACTAGCAATTGTTTGAGTGCAGCATTGATTTCTCGAAAAGGATTGGGTGCAATATTTAATAAACGCACCGGCATGTGCGTGTCGGTGCACACGCAGTATAGGGTTCCGTAGTTCTACGTTTATCGACTTTACTCGTACATTTGTTAATTCTACCTAAAACGAAGTGAATTTTTTCACATGTCCAAAACCAATCATTAAGCTAAGACTCTAAATAAAACTTTATACATTATGTAGTTCGAAAGAAATTCCTAAATTTTTTGGGATAGGTGAGAGAAAAAATTATTTTGAATTTACTTCACTAAAAAAATAGATTTTGTTCACAGTGCTTACGTATAATGATTAGAATAGGTACGTGTGTAGTATGGATGAGTGGAAAACTTGATGGTAGGGAAAAATATCTGAGGTAATAAATTCGAAAACGGTATACAAATCATGCTTTTGTATCAGCTGATTCTGAATGAGTAGGTACTTACCTATTGTGTTAACAGAGTATTAAGATGAGACATAATTATGTATATGTAGTATATGTATATCATGAAAAGAGGTTTAGATTTTTAAATGTATCCTTTAGTAACTTATAAATATTTCGTAATTTATATCCTGTTCTATTATAATAACTATTGTATTTATGAAGCAACTTAAAATAAGAAAATGTTATATTTGAACTGAATTTGTCTGTAGATATCCTGTTTTGGTCATAAAAGCATGCTGAGCCGTAAAAGTAGCTTAAATAAGGTTTATCTTATGTTTATTGTGGGACTTAGAGCTTGGAGAATTTCGCAAGCGTCCTAATAAGCGGGTTTCCACAATACAATAAAACCTAAACTTTAACACAACAGACCGACCTACTAGTTCTAAAATTATTTTACTTCTATTAAAGCTTAGAACATTACAAAGTGTTCCATTCCGGTCCATAATTTCCAGTGTATTTAATTTCCGCGTTAATATTGTTCCTGTGGACTCCTTCTTCTGTGAGTGTAATCAGCAGGAAACTAATAAACTCAGCCTAAACAAACAAAACAGATGCCATACAGTATAGTTGGCGACGGAAACAGGTTCATTTTCTTTGCTTTATTTTGTTAGCCGTGGGCGTTATTAGTCAGTTATTTTCAGACTTTTGAAATATTTGATGGTGTTGCTCTATTTAAAACTTTCGAATTATCCAATTGAATTCAAATCCAATTTGAAGCCAATGTTTAAAGCCTTCACTGTTTGGAAAGTTTGGAAGTGGACTATTTGTCTATCTTTGGGAAGTGATAAAATAAATCACCTCTGCCCGATTTGCCTCAATTTGAATTTGAATTTAATGAATGATGTACTGTTATGCAACGATCACCTAAAATACATGAGTAAACATCCAATCAAATTCAATAAATCTCATAAGTAGTAATAATTTAGCTTACAGATAAAGAACTAAAATCATAATTACATTGTACTAGTGGCAACTAAACAGAAATCATAAATTTTATTATTTATTCTTATTATTTGTAGTACCTAACCGTAACACATGAAGTTCTTCTAGAAAGACCTAAGAATATATCTCCAACAAGGTCGACGAAGGATTAGCGAATCCTCTGGTGTGGCTCATGTCCACGATATTATCAGGTGGCCCGCTTTTTCCTAAACCGAAACAGGCTATAAAAACCGCTTTCGTTTCGCTTCGTAAACTTGTATTAGCATCTGCAAGGCTATTCTGTTTTGTAACTCGACAGCGGAAGCCGCGATAAGTTTCAATATTGAAGTTCAAGTCCGAGATCTTAATATGTCATTCTCTAATTATCTAGTACGCACTTGCGAAGTGAAGTGACTCTCGAAATCTGACTTCAATTTTGAAATTTTATCGCGGATTCCGCTGGCGAGTTACAAAACAGAATAGCCTTGCTGCACTCGAAAAAATATTAGACAATTCTTACCAAGATATAAATATCTTTTCTATTTGTGAACCGATTTAAACAAACGAAACGCTAAGTGTTATTCCAAGTTTACTTCAATATCAATAAAAATTGTATCTAAATCGGTTTATACACTTTATCGATTAAAAATTCTATGAACAATCTACGCCGAAATCGAAATTCAGTTTTAGCTCACTCGACTTGCGGGTACAGGGACTATTTCGGTTCAACTCACATGCATCGGTAATAAGAAAGCGGAAATGTGCAGTATCAACATTAAACCGTTGTTCTATTTATGTGCAGCTAGCGTTGGAATAACAAAGGAAGATCTTTTAAAACTGATGGAATATTTAGGTCCATAAAACCTAGTAACAATTTTAAAACAATTTTCTGTATCAAAAGTTAGTATCGCAAAAGAGGTAGTCATAAATCGAAGTACGAGGTACTGAGGCAAGTAACTCATTGAAAGAATATATTGTATTGAGTGACAATACAATTTAATTCAATTTTCTCACTCTTCTCACTGGGACGTTGTAACTAAAGATTTCGAGGCTGATAGAGAAAATAAAACGAGCGCAGTTAGCGTTAACGATTATTGCTTCCGCCCGACTGTTTTACCTAAACGACGTATATTTCATGATAACATTATCCTTGAGAACTCTTTGCTGCTGTATTCCTATTGTTCTACGATGTAAAACTATCATCCGCTTCGTAGATTGCGCTGGAAAGAGGTCCTTTTTGAGACGGTTTCAGCGTAAAATATTTATCCTATTTGGCACAAATATAATGTAAGTGCATAATGGAGAAGACAAATTAATAGAAGAGTCGACTTATGGCAAGTAGTTATTACCACCCACGGATGTGTGTGACAAGGAAGCAGCCACTCGTTGGTGGTCAAGAAGAAAACTGGTGGTTCACTTATTGAAAGGGACAAAGGGGTTAGCCATATTATTCCAATGGGAAAAAATCTACAAATGGCGACCAAGCCTCATTACCAAAGATAAACCGGTCGCGTGACAAACTAGAAGACACGAAAAACAAACTTATGCTTTTGCAACGCCTATTATCACGAATAGAACTCGACTCCCGTATAAAAAGAAAACGTTCCCCTTGAAGCAATATTAATGCATGCTCGTCTTACTGGCAGACACGGTATACCTGTGAGCGGTAATAGGCTACAGAATTTGCAGTACTTGACCCGCTTGATGCGAGCGCACATGACAACTAACGACCCCGTAATGAGGGGCACTATTTCCGCTGAGAGCGTTAGAACAGGACTGAAACGACAGGTATTCTGTTTCAGCTTCAATCTAATTCGTGTTAGTAACTTCAAAGTCTCATTCAACGCCTTTAATCGAGTTCAGCTTATTTTTAGCGTTTAATCTGTGTTATAAAAGAACATTGAGTCGTTACTAATTTCAGTGCCTTGTCGTGTATTAGTTGGTGCTGATAATTATAATAAAAAAAAAAAAATTCAGGCAATTGTAGCCCATATTATGTGAGTAACAAATTACTTATAAACTATGTTAGTAGAATACAATTTAATTTATTATATTTTAATTTAATTTAATTTTAATTTAATTTAATTCAATTTAAAAACTACATTATATTCATTAATTATATTTCCAAAATTTAAAAAATGCTTACGTATGCCACCTATGTCCTAAATCATCATTTCAATATGCAATTATCCCATTGCTAGATCTCCTCTGTCTGAGAAAGCCTAAGGCCGCCGTCCGCCAAGTGTCTAGTGGATTTGTAGACTTCGCTAAACTTTCAGAAGTGATAATGGATTCTTATATAAACGCAAATGAATATGAAATGAATAATGTTTAAATTACATTAACGATGGATTCGATTTCTAGTCACTTCTTATTCAAGCCACTAGGACTAGGCAAACACTTGCTCTGGATATAAATTAAACTTGTTAGGTACTTGGGCGCTGGTGTAGATAAACTTAATAAGTGCAGTTACTTATTCAAGCCACTAGGACTAGGCAAACACTTGCTCTGGATATAAATTAAACTTGTTGGGCGCTGGTGTAGATAAACTTAATAAGTGCAGTTAATGATAGTATGTCATTGTATTACGGTGAGATATCTGATATTATAACTCATCATTTTCGATGTATCGCTACAGAGGACTGAATTTTTATTTTTTCATTTTATCTGATCTACCTGCGATGTTAAGAAATATTGTATTTGATTTTTTGTACCCAAAAGAACTGAGGACAATCAGTCAATCAGTAACAACAAAGTCATCGATGTTTCTAAGCACATAACCCATAACATTTGGACATAACAGGAACGGAAAGTAGAGATCGAATAAATGAAGAGAAAGTAGAGGTAGATAGAAGGTAAATGAAGAGATAGAAGGTTTAAAAAGATATCTATTTCATTTCAAGACTCTTTGTAACAATAAAATTCATTTGATGTTCATACCATCATAAATAGTCTCTTATTCTCGTTAAGCCCTCCAACGCCCGCCATCTTTATTTACGGCACGTTCTCACCGCATCGTGAGGTGGCGCTGTGATTGCACGATAGTGGCGCCCCCAGCCACCTCGGCCGTTTGTCAAACGAAGGTTTAACACTCACCTGAACAGCGCGGTTAATTGCAAAAAGCGCAGCTAATGTTCAAGAAACATGATAAAGTGCTTCCTAGCATTACCATAAACATTTAATTTTGCCGCTAATTTATTGTACATCTTAAAGGAAATCTCGCCGGAAATTAAGACTTTAATGTTTTGCTACTCAATTTAAAAAAAAATGAATCTAGTCCAGTAGTTTAAAGAAGAAAAAGTACAGAGGTACTCTACGTAGATATTTTTCTTTATTTATATACACAATACCACCATCTCTTTCAGTTCCAATTATCGTTAACTTTTTTACTTTGAATAGTACGCGTACGCGTACACGAGAAATTGTGCAAATGGATTGCCAGTTTTTTATCGGAGCGGAGCATCAAGGTCGTCGTTGACGGAACATGCTCGGATACGAAGCCCATAAATGCTGGAGTCCCACAAGGCTCTGTACTTTCACCCACACTGTTCATCATGCATATCAATGATATGCTGGACATCGGCGATATTCATTGCTATGCTGATGACAGTACCGGTGACGCCCGCTACACAGGCCGAGCAAATCTTTCTCGGGTGCAGATTGAGGAGAAGAGGATGAAACTTGTGTCTGAAGTCGAGACATCTCTGGAGCGGGTCTCGGAATGGGGCAGACTAAATTTAGTCCATTTCAACCCCGAGAAGACACAAGTTTGCGCGTTAACCGCTAAAAAAACCCCGTTTGTCATAGCACCACATTTCCAGAACATTCCTCTTAACATCTCTAAAAGCATTGGGATCCTTGGTGTCGACATTTCGAATGAAGTTCAGTTTCGGGACCACTTGGTTAGTAAGGCCAAACTAGCCGCAAAGAAATTGGGAGTGCTCTATAGAGCTAAGCAGTACTTCACGCCTAAGCACAGGTTGATGCTCTATAAGGCGCAAATTCGGCCACACATGGAGTACTGCTCCCACCTTTGGGCCGGAGCCCCAGCTGGCCAAGTGGATCCGTTCAATCGAATTCAACGGCGAGCCATTCGTCTTGTCGACGATCCCAAGCTTACAGACGAATTAGAATCGCTTGAGTTGAGGAGAGATGTAGGTTCTCTCTGCGTATTCTACCGTCTGTATAATGGGGAATGTTCTGAAGAACTGTTTGGGTTACTACCTGCAGTTAATTTTCGTCACCGCACAGTACGTACCAGGTTCCATCAACACTATCTGGATACCTGGCGTTCGTCCACAGTCCGGTTCTCACGTCATTTTCTACCTCGCACGTGTAAACTGTGGAACAAACTACCTGCATCGGTGTTCCCTCTAAGCTATGACATGGGGTCCTTCAAGAAGCGGGTCTATCGTCATCTTTTTGGCCGGCAACGCGTTGGTGACGCCCCTGGTGTTGCTAATGTCCATGGGCGGCGGTGATCACTTACCATCAGGTGACCCGTCTGCTCGTTTGCCTGCTCAAAGCATAAAAAAAAAAAAAAAAAACGTACCTTTTCTAGAAGGCAACTAAATTATTGTGTCATTATCTATTGGTATCAACTGATCTGATATCTGATATCTCAGATCTCCAAGAGACTATTGTGGTCAAGCACATTAGCGCGGTCGTGCGCTCGAACGTGGCTGATGTATCCTATTTTTGTGGTAAACATATTTACATACAGACAATTACATGCAGAAAACACAAACAGACACACACACACATGAACAGGCACTTACAAATCACACACTACGATAGGAAACACACACACACACACACACTCACGCAAGCATTTAACGAACATACCCACTCAAGCACAATAATTTAAAGAGTAGTTTAAGTCTATAATAAATAGTCGTACCTCATTATATTTAGCTAGTATTGTATTAATTTATGTTTAGAATCTGTAAAGGGGATTCCTGGTGTGCCAAAATACAGGCTTCGGCTTAGTTTGGACACTCTCCCACAAAACAAATTATCACAATATACATGTACTTTAATCCAAGAAGGACATATTGTAATTTGTGTGGAGATAAATAAAAAGTTATTGTTATTGTTAAAACCCATGGGCGCAATGAGGGCACGTGAGAACATCATTGTAAATTTATTTAAATGAACGCCAACATAGTGAATAAAAATACAATGTTAATAAAATAATCATTTATGTACATAGCTAGCTTGTCAAGTGCTACCACAATTGCAGGCGAAGACTGCATGCACAATTAGGAGTCAACATCTAATAAAAATTAATTGAACAAGAAAAGTGGTTGTATCAAATAAGTTAACATCTAAATAACATAAAGAGCATTACATAAAGAGATTAGAATTATGAGACAAACTTCTTAAGGGTCAATATATCGTGGTTAAGGAAATCATACAATAATATTCTCGTAGAATATCGGCCTAAGAATCCAATAACGAAATTCGAGTCGCGTAGAAAGCCGTAGTAGAAGTTAGACAACTTATAAATAATTTTGGCACACAGTCTAATCCTCTAATGTTATAAGTGATGACATACGTATTAGTTGGCAAATTGCTAACAAGCAGTAAGTTATATAATTAAATAATTACATAAAGGTTTCTTTATGAATAGAGGATGATATATATTTATCTAGTATTTAGGAAACGTTTGTCTATACAAATTATACAATTAAGGGCATTGTAGTCCTATAATTATGAATTTCGATACTAATACTAGACTCAGTGCTACATTTCTGTAGTGTTACTGCATGTTTTTATAATAATTTACGAGTTAAATTCTAAAACTTTATATCTCTTGAGATCGTGCTGCTTCTGCTACATCTACCAATCTAATACTTTGGACTAAAGCAGCAATTCTTACAAATACTAAATTCTGTGTTCAAAAATACACTACACATACATACATACATATGTTTATACATTTTTTTCAATTTCAAAGGAAGTAGTTATGACTCCGTGTCTCTTAAGTTATGTGTAGTCTGCTGTTATGTACTCAGATATATTACATACTTATAAATAGAACGTTATCATAATTCATGGAACTTTAGCTTATGTGACTAAATATATGATCACGTTGAAAAATATAATTAATAGGACTGTTTTATAAACATATCTTTCGATAGTTTTATAAATATACCTTTCGCTATAAACATATATTTCGCTACTGAGATGATTTATGTTCCATTTCATAGAAATATCACGCGTATCACGCACTGCCCGTACGCAATCCACGTGTAAGGGAATATAAAAAGGCCTGCGAGGCAGCGACACACTCCAGAGCCGACATCCAACCAACCTACTTGGCTCCATAGTCATTCCAAGTATTTAGCCATGGCAAAGCAGCACCTCCTCCTCAAGAAGTTATGTAGTTATAGATGTAAGCCAGATTGGCATTTGGCACTTTTCTAATAAAGTTAAAGTCAATACAAGGCCGAATCATTTAAACGCAAACTTCCCGCCTTCAACAAGGGTCGTTCCTCTCCCTGACGGAGGAACATAACACTGGTTTAACTTAAGTTATTAAATGGTGAGTTTAATGGCTGACACGTACAACAAAATAAGAATTTTAATATTTAATTATCTCCTTTCACAAGGTTTAAGTGAAATTGATCGTTCAATTAATTCATTGTAGTTGGACTACATCTACCCCTTTACTTTCTTATTTTTTAAGTACGTTTAAATATTCGCACCTAAGTAGTATAATTCATAATGTTGTGTTATTGTTTATCCAATTGGTGAGAACTGAATTGTCTAATAGTTAATGGAATACAAAAATAGTAAATATTTTTGGGCCTTTTTCATGGGGTCCAAGTGGAATATTTAGTGCCCGTAGCGCCCCTACGGTGTTCAAGTGGAATGCACGATAAGTTTTCAGTCATCCGAACTTATTTACTAAACTTATTTAGTTTGAAATTTGTTTGTATATTGGCATCACATGACGGAGGCAGTACCTTCGAGTGCCGGCGACCTCGACGACCTTGCAGCGAGTCCGGCGCCACCAGCACGGCTGCAGCGTCCAGTACGATGAGGAAGCACTCCTCGCCCAGCCCTCCTCGGGGAACAGTAGCACCTGGGGGAGAACAGGCTTAATATTATATACGCTATGTACAATTCTATAATAAAAACCCGAAGTGAATACGTGACTTGCCAGTGGAATTGTTTAAGAAACATGTAAAATCTCAACTCTTAGGCAAAGGTTACTCTATACTGTAGGCGAGTACTTAAATGACAAAGACGCATGGAAATGAACAGCTCTGCCACTAGCACCGTTCAAGTTAGTGATTTTTTTTGTAATAATATCATACTTATGTATTTATCGGTGAGGTAATTATCATAGAATACCTCCTTCTGCTACATATTTTTATTTTTAAAAGATGTGTTGAGGAGTTTCTTTAGGCTTTTCTTCTCCTCCATGAAAAGCACCTTTCAAAACCAAAAAAATACGTGCATAAGTGTATCAGTGATACCTATATGAATAAATTATTTTGAATTTTGAATTTTGAATAAGTGTTATTTATTTAGACTGATTATAAAAGGTGTTATTATGACGCATTGAACTTCATTGAAGACATTTTTGTTGTTGTTACGTCCATGTGCATGTCCACGGTGACTGCTAACCATCTTGATTGTTAAAGCAGATCAGATAGAATAATAGCTTGGTTCTCGGCTTATTATAAAACAAACCAACAGAATATTTATTTATTTATATAATTAATTTTACGAATACACAACAGCTAACTGTGTCAGAAGTTTTCGTTGTGTAGAGTTTGTTGAAGGTTGTTTTGGCATTGCGCTGATTTTATAACGCAGAGCGCAGTTTGAAACAAAAAAGCTCGTAAAAGAAAAAAATTACAGGCTGTTCTAATTTATTATTTTGGGATTTCTACTTTCTACTTATTAGTACAGATTGGTTACGTGGGTTAGCAAAAATAAAATTATTTCATATTTCTGAGAATACGGTTACCAATAACTGTTACTTTTGAGAGGATTATCTACCTACTTAATGATAAACGAATCTAAATTGGATTAATTAATTGATTAGCGTTTATTATTTATTATCTTCCTGTTCACCAAACGAGAAATTAATGAACATTGTGAAAAATATTTTTTTTTCACTCTGATCATTTGGTTCAATGAACATTTTATTATATCATTTATTTAATACTCGTATGTTTCAATATCCAAGAAAAAGCATGATCTAAAAACGTCGACAAGAATAAAATGTTTCACCACGGAGCCTTCAATTTCTTTTTTCTGTTAATTCAAGAACAAATTTAAACAATAATGGCTCAGCCATCTTCAATTGGAGCCCCGAGCGGAGACTTCATGAATGATCGAGTACAAATTTGCTAAATTAGAAAACTTTACAAGCCTTTCGACGTGGAGTTGAAAAATAGCTTTTTGACTAAAACTAATATTGCGGAGCAGAAACAAAACAGCGGAGTTGTAACGAAGTTGTTTCGAGCGCTCGAGTTTACAACCGCGGGCGGTGGGAGCGGGCCGCCTAGAGCCTCGCGCCTTGCGAGCCTAGGCTCGGGTCGGGCAATACCCTATGCCCGCACCGTCAGCGATAACACAGCGAAAGCATATTGCCTGCCGAAAGCGGAGACTCGCACGCTTGATTGGCTCTCGACATTCCGAACTCATTTTCTTCGGCGCGACTCGAGTAATATTTTTTTTTCTTTAAAAAGTTTTCCTGCTTTCGCCAATATTGCGCCAGTTTCAAAGATGCGCACTCGTTGGGGCTGAAATCGGTTTCACGTCGAGTGAACACTCTAATGATCGGGTTCCGGACGCATTGGACGTCTCGCACGGGGACAATGATCACGACCATAGATTTACGACGACAAAGAGATGAACCGCGTACTCGTAAATACAAATATAAAATAGATATAGCTACCTAATTTTATAGCATTATGTATAAAAGAAAGAGTTAGATGTTTGAATTCCATGCCTGGTTGAAGTTATTAAAAATACCTAATTTTAGTCGGAATACCTGGAAAATAGTTTTCTCATAAATAATGTCTCTTAAACCCACTCTTACCTTATTCAGGGTTCCGCAATCAAAACACTACAATACGCTTGACTTAACACGCACTTCACCGCTTTTAATTAATTTCTAAACTGGATAATATACTTTATAGATAGAGGAATTAAGATTTCAGTACGCAAACGTAATCGACGTTTTTTATATTTCGACAATTATTATTTTTAACCGCCCATTTCTTGTGTTCGTAAATCTATGATCTCGAGTTCTGAGTGCGACCCGGTGAGCTGTCACCGACCCTTTGACGATGCTAACTATTGGTAAATGTATTAAAAGCGTTTCGTTGTTGTTAATTTAAAATTCTAAGTGGAACTTTAACGGAGTAGTCTTCATTAATGTTGCAGGGAAATAGCAATAACAAGTAGGTAGGTATATTACTTTAAAAGAAAATAATTGTAAAAGAGGCAATAAACTGCAATAATAATATTGTTACAAATACGTAATAAATAAAATTATCTTCCTTATAACTTACAATTAGTAAAATAAAGCTTTATCAGTGCCGAATTAAGCAAGCGCGGGGCCCGTAGCAAATTTTTTTAAAGAGTCTTAAGTATAAAGTGATAAAAAAACAATTCAATACTCAATATGTTTATTTGCCATCTACAGGTGACGTCTTAATAAGTTGCATTCAAAAAATTACGCTCAGTGGGCTTAAATATGCGGGGGCCCCTTTCGCGCGGAGCCCGTAGCAATTGCTACTCTTGCTACGTGGTTAATCCGGCACTGACCCTTATCTGTATATCGGAATGATTTTACCTTACTTAACAATGATATTTATAAAGTAAAATCATTACCAATAATGTAGTTGTTAATAAAAAGTTTAGGCAAATATATCATGTCATAATCCTCAATCATCAAGATGTTCAAAACCCCGCTCTTCAATAGGCGAGCGATTTTCCAGAGAGATGCAGCGAATTAAAAGTCCACACTCCACATACTAGAACATGCAGAATCGCGATTCATTCATATTCATCGGGGGCAGACAATACCTCTAGAACGCTGTTTAATATTCAATGGCACTCTTCTCACTTCTGTCCGGTGCTCGGTTCACTTTTCACGCGAATACGACGGCAGCTCGTGACGTCACTCGCGATGACTCTGATCGAGTGTTGTCGCCCAATTACCGAGCATCCTCGCAAACACTCGTCACTATTAATTGCTTTCCAATTGGACGCCATTCAATCATACTTTTGCTTTGCTCTCGTGATTGGAATGTTTTATATTCATAACGCGATCAGAATCAGAAAGGAAGCAGTAACCGTGAAAATCTGGAGTGTTTGATGTTTGTTTGTTTTGGTATAATTGTAATATGTAGCGACCAGACGAGTTTCAGATACTTGATACAAGATGGTGCTAATAGCTTAACTTAATTAACAACTTTTGATGTTTTCCACGTTTTATACATCCCTACATAAGTTAAAAACTAAATAGGTTGACGCCTCTAACAATCTCAGCCATGCTGACGACAGCTATCTAACGGTAACGAGACTGACAGATCTTGTCTAGTGAAGCACGGAATCGAGCCCAGGACCCTTTGAACGGCACTTTGGCTTGGTATCAATGCACCACATGAGTCGCCGGTACGTAAATAAGAAGCAGAGGTATCTACTTACTACAATATTAGACTAGTGTATTCACCACATCCAGAGTTGTTTAACTCGGTCGATCGCTTATGATTGACAAAATCGTTCAAGCTACAAAAGCTTCGATCGTCAGGTATCTTCAATATCTATACCTGGCTGAATTTACACCTTCACAAAACGCTCCATAGTGTTGAGCTCGGGGATACAATAAAAAAATATACAACCTTATTAAAAATTTCAAAATATACCCGACCGCAACATTTTTCTGGGGTATATTTTCGCTTCGTGGGGTCCCTATTTCTACGTGACAAAAATTATACGATTATAACGTAATCTAACCCATTCTGTTTTGGATTTTTATAACATTTTTATTTGCGGGGGGCTTCGCCTCCGGGCCCCCTTCCCCCTTTGGCGGGGGCTCCGCCCTCACACCCCCTGTCACGGGGACTTTGGCCCCGCGTGATCCTTGGGGCCATTCATCTTTTTTCGTCGCAACAATGCACTCTTTTTTCGAGTTCATTGTTGCGGTTGGGTATGTTTTAAAATACCTGCATGGGCGTATTACCTGACGTCACAAATGTTAGGTAAGCGTACGTTTAAATTAAATATTTTTTTCTTTTTGGAATTTGAAAATACATATACTCGACGACAACACACTCTCTGACGTCACGAGTGTTGTGTGAAGGTATAAATTCGTTAAATGCTACCTGGCCAATAGTAGTAGTTTTATATCTTCTTTTTCCAGAACACCTTTTGACCTAATTTCTCTATAATGCCAGTTTCCTCTAAAAGTTGCCATTAACTTTAATGGCATACTGAAATGCACTTAGTGCTTGCTAACTGAAATTAGCAAACTCGGACAGGCGTTCTTCGGCAACTTGTTTCAGTAATATCAATTATTAATGACACGAATAATATATGGGGACTTGTACTTCAAAAAGAAATACATTTTGTTTAAAGTATAATACAACATAACTAAATAATATAATTAGCGTAATCATGGCGTTTAAAATAAGCATCATACTCAATTATACTGATACAAACGCAAAGAGTCAGCATAAAAGTGAATGTTCGATGAGTCGTACAGTAGTGTGAGTAAATTTTACATCAGATTCGTGATCGTCACGTGCCGCCACTCCAGACTACTCACCGTTGGCACACGGTACCCATTTAACCATCCTGCATTTACACACATCATTGAAGGTGAAGCAAAATTTCATAGATGACATCACTAGCGTGAAACAAGCGATCGATAGATTCGTAGACCGAAGAATGTTAAAAAAACATAAAACTCTTAAACAATTGCCGCTCATTATCTGTAAATACCTAAGTAAAATATTATAACAGTTTGAATTTCGGCATCAGGCTAAGATGAATATTACTTTCGTACTACCCAGATCTCTTTCTTCAGATATTTCTTCAAGAATAACAAGACACTTAAAAGTAAACAAGATCTTAAAAATAAACTGAACTAAACAGGTGCTAAAAGAAACCGCAACTGTAAAAAACTTTACAGCATGCTGCATGAAAGGAACATGTGGAGAATATAATGTTTTAATTCTACTGATAACGAGCTCTTACGAAAAGTCTTCGCTACTTAACTCGTTCTAATAATTATTTTTTAACGTCCGCTGAAACTTTTATTTATATTATGTTACTTCTTTTTATAGTTCCATATTTTTATATCATATTTTAGATAGACAAAATTTTAGCAGCTATATAATATAGATACTTATTGTAATGAAATCCGTCAAAAATTTTTTTGCAGTGTATATTTAATAAGTCATTAAATTTACCGAAACGAAGCGAGAGGGTTACTAGTTTAGTTATTCTAAATTAGTTGCATATTTGTTGCAGGTTCATATGGCAAATGGAGTCACGTCCCAGTAGTTTGAACCATGTAGTTGCAACTAGTTAAACTGCAAACTCTACGAGAAACTTCAGATGATTTATGAATACTAAATATTATTATGTGATTATTTATTGTATCATTAGAATTCGCATTGTGTAGTTACATTATGATCTTTGTTTATTTGGGTATCAAGAAACTCAATTGCTAATGCTAGTGTTAAAGCTAGTGTTTATTCTATGTAATGCATAATGTTATGCTAATGACTAGTTAGTTAGCTTTCTGAGTGCAGGAAGGCTGCACCCAGTACCTAAGTAAGATATACATTTCCAGTGAAGAGATTAGCTTCAGTATTCAAAATACAGCTGGAATAAATATTACATTACATTATGTACATTTCAGTTCACCCATGTACATAGGTAATTGCCACAATGCAAGTGCAGCAATGAACATTGTCGAAGTCTTGGTTCTTTTTGGAGTATGGGCTATAGTTTGGTGGTTTTATTCATTTTGTTTTTTATTAAGTTTCAATCAAGATTTATCTTCTGTACCTATTTGTTCGATTCGAATAAGTGTTTTTTCTTTAATTCTTTTTTACGGTATATATAAATGTACCTAGTCCTTGTTCACATATGTTATTATTGTCAAGGAAAATTAAATAAAAATATGGCTAAGCAGTTCGAGTAGTGTCGGGAATCGGGAGTCGGGAGTCGAGCGGCGGATTTAACTGTCAACTCGACTAACTGACGGTGACGGGCCGGTACTGTGGCGCGATAACCTCGAAATAATTGGTTTCACATATGGTATTTATTTATACATATAGTTATATTTTTTGTGGATTCACGAATGCACACATAGATTACGTTTGTCTGTAAGTTTACTCCAAAAATCCCAATACATAGGGCATCGTAAGAGACGAAAGTGTGTTCTTTCGATCTCTCTCATCTTTCTTGGCCGGCAAAGTATTGGTGATGCCTTTCGAGTTGTATTTCCATGGTTGCCGGTGTCCACTTTCCAACTGATGCATCGTCAGCTCGTATAGGATTTGAAGAAAAATATCTACAAAATTTTCTATTTCACATTGACAATGGTTTGAATTTCGAAAATTTCTGTTCAGACATGTAACCCCGTTTTTAAAACGTGTAGACCGGTCCGTCCTCAAGGGGAACGCACGTACCGGACGATCTCAATGACATGTCGTCAGTTGAATAGGATTATTCTATTCAGTTTATCGGAGTTCTTTCAGGAGAAAATGAGTTGAGGAGAAACTGCAGTTCTATATAATTCTATATTATGAAAAGTGGGCAGCGTATGTCCAACATAGAAAAAAAACAAATAGCGAAAGCGAAAATATTGTAATTTCCTGTAAAAATTAGGAAAACTGGAATTCATTACTTAACGTCGTTTTCGCTTAATTATCTTTGATCCGTAAGCCAGAAAGTATAGGCACTCAATATTTTGTAAAATAAAAAAATGTGCTTCAACGACAAGATTCGACAGTAGATTCATTAATGATTGTATCGACGCGACGCCACGTCGTCCTGCATCAGTTCTGCAGGAGCAGTCACGTCCTAGCTCTCGAAGCCACTTCAACGTAGCTGCACTGTATTAAGACAAACCTCTCTACGACAACTAACTCCTAACTCTTAACTCGTAATATAATTAAGGTAGGTGATGTAGCGTTATTAGAACACATTTTGAGACTGAGTTTGAAAGTTCTATCAATCCATCAATCAATCAATTAACATAACGAATCAATATAAAAGAAGCACAGACATACAGACAGTTTAATTGTAATGTACTACATCCATGTAGTTTTGTAAAATAAATAAATTTTGGTGAGTGGATCTGGCAGTTGGAAATGCTGAACTTGCTAACAAACAGTTATTTGATATTTCTACCGTGAAACAGCTTTGCGTGTTATTGAGTATGGAAGTAAATATATTTGTGCAATGCGATTTTGTCTGCAGAAACTATCATTACGGATTAGTTCTATAAACACTTACTATAGTATTCGCAGTATTTCACTCGTTGACATTTGCGCGCTCATTCGCACTTAGACCAAGTAAGTCATATTTGCGAGTGAGCGCGCAGTATGTAACGAGTGCAGCGAGATACTGTGACTACAATAAAGTTTATAAACATAAGTACTCTAACGTGGTGATTCTCAAATTTACAGATCAAAATCACTTCATTCCGCAATGATATTCGTAACGGTATAATATTGTATATCATGGTGAATTTAACAAAAATAAATGATTGTAACATAATAAATATTTGTTATAAAATGAGTAAAATTCTGGAAATTAGCCTTGTAGTCATTTTGATCTATGAAATGTGAGAATCACCACATATCGGGGTTCCATTTATCAAGTCCTCGGACGGAGGAGGGGCGATAGTTTGTTTTGATATTATTATTCTTTTATTGCGGGATATTGTTTGCTCGATTATGAGTGTTTGCTTAGGGTTATTCGCTTGTAAAATTGATTTACGACGCGCTTGGGAAGATTGGACAACATAACATCGTAGTGGAGTTACGTGATCTTAGATAATGGTGCGTTGAATGATATCTATATTCTTATATAGTTATTGTGTTTGACCATAATTTCATAGAGTATGGTTTTCATGTACTAAATATAGTACTAGATTCGAATATTTCATATTCTGCGTTAAAAACATTAAATATCTTTGTCATTAAATATTACCAAAGAGACATAGAGTCCTTCTTAGTTACCATTATATTTCAGAATAATTATACTGTAGTTTAAAATGACATAAAAAACTCAATCCCTAAAATGTACCTGATTAAAGTTATTCATTGGAGCGGCATACGGTAGGGTAGAGTACTTCTAAACATTCAGTCACTAACCTATAGAAAAACATTATAATACGAAGTTTTATTTTTAATTTAAAAACTTTCAATGCAATACCTGCATTCTACCGTTTTCAAAAATCGTATTCATGAACTGAAATTGGAGAGAGCAGTTTTAGCGACAAAATCCCCAGATACTATTCTTTTTAACTGTTCACTGCACAAGCACATGCAGAACTGTTCAACTTTTTACGGCATCTATAAACTTTTATTAGACATGTTGTATAGATAGAATAGATATGAAATTTTACACTCAGTCTTTGATAAAATTGTATCACAAGCTAATAAGCGCCGTGGATTAATTTTTGATGGATATTATTATGAGCAGTTTACGACTAATTACTTGCAAGAAATTCCGTAGGTATAAAAGATTAGATATTCATGTAAAAAATTAAATACCATGGAAATAATACTTTTTAAATGAAACACGAGTGATAAGTAAGTTATGTAAGACAAGCACCTGTGTTACAAGTATATTCATTCAAAGAAACTTGATATATCTGCATTAAACCCAAAATGTTGTGTTTCGTAATAAAGCGTAGCGTTGAGTCGGCGAGGCGGTACAGTCGGCGACAGCGGTACAGTCGGTACACTCCATCGCTCCTCATTACCGTGTGATTGCTGACTGCTGGCTCGGCCGGATTCACGTGTACACTTAGACAGGATGATCCTATATCAAACTAGCTCAAGCCTTGCAGTATTTTCAGTCGCTGTAATACGAGTATATTATGAAATGGTCAAGCCCGGATTATGCGCAATAAAAAATCACAAATATTTAGGTACAGTTAAAGTTTACGTTTAGGGTCTATCTGAATGTAAACTTTATATTATCTAGACGCGTGGTAGCGTATCCAGCCAAAGTTAAAAAAAGGAACTGGTAACCATTTCGAGTTACTTTTGACCCCTTCAAAACTCGAGATCTATTTTTTTTATGGAAATAGCCAGCAAACGAGCTGACGATCCACCTGATGGTAAGTGGGTATCGCTGCCCATGAACATCAGCAACACCAAAGGCATCACTGATGCGTTGCTGGCCAAGAAAGAAAGAAGAAAAAGAAAGAAAGAACTATTTAACCGATATACGTGGATATGGCACATTTATTAAAGCTCCTTAGCTTATTAGGAATTCAAGTTTCATAAATATACCTCAAACATTTATTGCTACATAATTATTAACGTTTAAAACCACGCATTTTGGTGACTGACTCATTGACATAGGATTAAAAACCTAACCTACTTCCAGATAACCTACAAACTTGATATATGATACGCTTATACACAGGAAAAAATCTAAAAACTGAAAATTACTGATAATTATTAATTAGTGAAAGTAGTGAATTAGCGGGTTCATAGCATTGGCTAGTTTTCATTAGTTAGCTACCAACAAACCAAATTTTAGAAAAGTAACAAAGCTAAAAGACTTACAGACAGATAAAGATAATTATACAAATATAATACAGCCTGTAGGTACATGAAATCTAGCAAAGTTAAATGTAGAGCTTGAATTGTTCTTGTGACAATAATTTTTGGATATTCTACACAAAACTTGGCACTCATTTAGATCTCATTTCTTTTTCTTTTGAACTTGGCTGTCATTTCACATTTATGTTTTTGATGAGTTTAATATTATTACCACAAAGTAACTTAAAAAAATAAGTGGTTGAACTATTTCCCAGTATCTGCTAACTTGGGTAAAGGTGGCTTGAAAAAGTAACATCCATAATAACGTTAATCTTAACAAATGCTTTTTTTTAAATTACATGGCAGTAAAACATACAAAATAGAATTAGTGATTTAATCCCACCAAAATACTCATGCCGTATATGAAAACAAATGTAGCAGCAAAATTTAATCAACCTGAGCGGACGCACCGTTCGCGTCAATTTATGAGCCGACCGTTCATTTAATCGTTCCTCATTACCGTTTTGCGTCTTGTCACACTGATTAAGTACTATCTTCTAATAAACTCAGAATACCTCATATACCAGCCTTATTATCAAGCACAGGTTAAAACAATTGATTTAATATTTTATTGTTATTAAATTTTTGACGCAATTGCATGGATCGTGGTCATAGGCAAACAATTTAATTAGTTGGATTAAATATCTGCGTACAATATACGTATCGTTAGTACCCATTGCATTGTAAAATTGGCACAAACTTTGATGATTAAGTTTATAATCAAAATTTTACCGAAAAAATAACCGACTTCAAAGATCAAAATCGCAATATCTCATGGAGACCATCATAATATCGGAATATAAATAAAAAAAGAATTTTCCAAATCTGTTTTTATCTAAATGACGTGACGTGTTGTATTAAAAAAAATACAACAAAATTTTTATAACTAATTCCTTCTTTAAGCGGGTTTAAAATCCTATATATCATTACGATAAAGATGTTTTATTAAGGTTACAAGATAGAAGATGTTCAAATAATTCAGTTTAAAATAAAGTACGAAGAGTATAATTACCTAGTAACTAACTTTATAAAGAAAATTGAAAACCAATTAAATGTAGCACTTCATCGTCTTGAGTACTATTAGGTCTTCTGTGGTCGTAGTAAAGTTTACCATATCATTTACTCACCGTCTCAAAACTACTTTTACTAAAAAGAAAATATAGATAAAAATCTCACAAAGCTTAAGAATAAAGTAGTTTCACTGAAAATTGTTTAATATTTAAATTACATAATGATGTATAATTTTGTGGACGTTAATGAGCATAATTGATTTGTGATATTGCAGTTGATCTAGTATCCAAATTTAATTACCCTGAGTTAGTCCAGCCACGGTTCATTACCGCTTACCGGTTTTCAGGCTCGCATTGATTGCCAATCCAGACCGGTAATGACATTTAATGCCTGTTAGGGTAAATTAAACACAAATGATATCCATCCATCCATCCATCCATCAGCCTTTGGAGGTCCACTGCTGGACATAGGCCTCCCCTAATTTGCGCCACTCTGACCGGTCCTGAGCCTTCTGAATCCAGCGGATACCCGCTGTCTTCTTCAGGTCGTCAGTCCACCTGGTCGGGGGGCGTCCTATGCTCCTTTTTCCGAGACGTGGGCGCCATTCAAGGACCTTTCTTCCCCAACGGTTATCGGTCCTTCGCACTATGTGGCCAGCCCATTGCCACTTCAGCCGGCTAATTCTTTGAGCTATGTCGGTTACCCTCGTTCGTCTACGGATCTCCTCATTTCTGATTCGATCACGTAGAGAAATACCGAGCATAGCCCTCTCCATAGCCCGCTGCGCTACTCTGAGCTTGTGGATTAAGCCAATAGTAAAGCACCACGTCTCGGATCCGTATGTCATCACTGGCAACACACACTGCTCGAACACCTTCGACTTCAGGCACTGAGGTAGTGTTTTGGACGACAAGATATGACGCAGTTTCCCGAACGCAGCCCATCCGAGTTGGATTCTACGAGTGACTTCTTTCTCGAAGTTGGACTTACCCATCTGGATCACCTGTCCCAGGTAATTGTATTCGTCTACAACTTCGAGAGCAGCGCCGTCAACAACAACCGGTACGGGTGTGACATGGACATTCGACATGATTTTCGTCTTGTCCATGTTCATCTTAAGACCCACCCGTTGTGAGGCGCTGTTCAAGTCCCCGAGCATTGTACCAAGTTCTTCCAGGGAACTCGCCAGGATGACTATATCATCGGCATATCGCAGGTGTGTGATGTATTCGCCATTGATGTTAATGCCACGTCTTTTCCACTCCATCAGCTTGAACACGTCTTCCAACGCAGCGGTGAACAGTTTTGGGGATATAACATCCCCTTGTCTGACACCTCTCTGCAGTTGGATGGGGTTCGTTGCCGTGTCCTGTACTCTGACGGACATGGTGGCAGATGAGTACAAACATTTCAACACCTCGATATACCGGTAGTCGATCCGGCACCGCTGAAGAGAATTTAGTACTGCCCAGGTCTCGATAGAATCAAAGGCTTTCTCATAGTCCACATAGGCGACACATAACGGCAGATTATACTCCTCGGTCTTCTGTATAATCTGCCGCAGTGTGTGTATGTGGTCTATGGTGCTGTAGCCTTTTCGGAATCCTGCTTGTTCGGGAGGCTGGAAGTCGTCAAGCCTGCGTGCAATACGATTTGTGAGGACCCTCGAAAACAGCTTATAAACGTGGCTCAGAAGTGCAATGGGTCTGTAGTTCTTCAGAAGGGTTTTATCGCCCTTCTTGAAGAACAGCGTCACCACACTTCTGCCCCACGCTTCCGGGGTAGTTCCAGTATTAATGACGGAATCGAACAGTTTTTGGAGCGCCACTAGAAGGGGTTTCCCTCCAGCTCTTAGAAGCTCGGTTGTGATTCCGTCATCTCCCGGTGCCTTGTTGTTTTTAAGCTGTTTGAGAGCCTCTCTAATCTCATACAGGCTAACGTCCGGGATATCCTCTGTGTAGTGTCGGGTCAGTTTAGCTCGCTTGTCACTCTCATCGCGAGGAGGCGGAGCTTGAGAGGAGGTATACAACCGTCCGTAGTATCTCTCAGTTTCTCTCAGAACTTCGGGTTTCGACGAAACCATGGTGCCGGACTCGGTCTTCAACCTCGTAAGCTGACTTTGCCCAATAGACAGATCCCTGGCGAACACTTTTGAGCCCCGGTTTTGCTCAATAGTGTTTTTTACACGATTTGCGTTGTGTTTACGCAAATCGCGTCGCCTGCACTTGGAGATCTGTTCATTGAGCCGTCGGTATTCCCTCATAGAGGTTGGAGACTGCACACATAGTTCTCGTCGATCCCTTATAAGACCGAGAGTTTGTTCTGAGAGAACCTGAGATCTACCACTAGGGTGGGTCTTGAAATACTTCGACCCTACCTCGTGGACAGTTGTTACCATCCTGGTGTTATACTCGTCCACTGACGTGCACGATTCTAGGCACGCAAAACGGTTTTGCAGCTCAAGTTGAAAGTTTTCGGATCCCTGGATTTGGATAGGTGTTGGGCGAAGCGTAGACTTCATCAGGCGTGACCGTTCCAGCTTCAGGTCGATATTTAATGTGCCTCTTACAAGTCGGTGATCGCTTCCGGTTTTAAACCTGCTGATCACAGAGACATCATTAAATATATGCCGTTTGTCTGCCAGAATGAAGTCTATCTCGCTCTTCGTGGAACCATCAGGACTTATCCAAGTCCACTTGCGTTGCGGCTTCTTTCTGAAGAAGGAGTTCATCATGAAGAGACCTTCCTTCTCCAAGAAGTTAGCCAGCAAGTGTCCTCGGTGGTTCCGTCGTCCAATTCCGTAGGGACCCACTTTCATCTCGGCGCCGCTTTGCGTGCCCAGTCTCGCGTTGAAGTCCCCCATTACAACATTGAAATGAGCCTTAGAGGTATGTATGGCTCTGCTTATGTCCTCATACATAACCTCAACCTCATCGTCAGGATGTGTCGAAGTCGGCGCATATACCTGTACAACCTTCAACGAATACCGTTTGGATATTCTGAGTGTAAGGTACGCTACCCTGGACGACACGCTCCCAACTTGCACAATGTTGTTAACGAGGGACTTGTGAACGAGAAACCCGACACCACCTTGGGACTGATGTTCGCCTTCCCGGTGATAGAACAAGTTTCCGGATTTGAGTATTATCGTGTCCTCCCCCTGTCTTCGGACTTCAGATAAACCCACAATACTCCAGTTTAACTTGTCTATCTCTTCTTCCAGCTCGTTTACCTTGTCGTCGGTCCTCAGTGTCCTGGTGTTGTATGTTGCCAGGTGCAGAAGTCGTTTTTTAGATTGGTAGCCCGATCTCTGCCGGCGATTCTTAGCACCCCCTGCCCCGCCGTTACCATAGCCGCTACCGTAACTAGGAATAGCGGGGCTGCCGGGGACTGGGGGCCGAGGCTTAGTTGTGGCTATCATTGGGGGGTTGTAGCCAGTAGTCACCACGCTTGGCCAGTGCGTGTTGGTGACCGCAGTAGATGTTTTTGGTCCGCAGGAAGACGCTGCTGCCCGTCTCCTGGAGTATCCTATTAGTCGCCTTTTACGACATCCCAGGAAGAAGTAGGAGTGGTGCTATTCTACAAAGTGGACCCGGCACCACACGGGGAAATGATATATGACACAAATGATATATTCATCCAGAAATGAAGAGTATAGAGTATATTATACGGTTTTTGTTGTTAATAATTTGGTACTAAAGTGTTATTATTAATTTATAGTAAAACCCATAATTTCTCTAGAACTAAAGAATTTAGTACGTTATCTCTCTGTGATAGATGAAAAGTCGTGAAGCACGTAGGTAAGTCGTAAACTATAAACGCCTAATGCGAAAAGTATATTTTTTAAATGGAAAGTAATATTTTTTATGTTTTCGTCGCTGTCCATGAAAAGTGATCGTTTTTATCTTTATAGTAGGTAGTAACTTTTTGGAAATATTGAAATAATATAATATTTTTTATAACAAATATGCCTATAATAATTACACTTTTCATACTATTTGATACAGTTCGCCACAAACGTATCAGATCTACTGTACAACCCTGAAAAAGTTGAAGCGATAAAATGAATAAGTTGGTTCCGAAAATATTGTACAAATGTTAATCCAAAGATAAATAAAAGAACATGGAATCACAACGTAGAGAATCAGTTTAAAAAATCGAAAGTATAAAAAAGGGCAGCAATACAGATAGCTTAAGAACCGGGAATCAATTTTATTCTTCATAGTTGTTGATTCAACATTTATTTAAACATTACAAAGGAGCTTAAAATTGCAATTTGTGAAAATCCTGAAACAAAAAGCTCAAATACGTATACAAGTGGTATTAACGTAAACGGCCGCGATAATTCTAGCTGAAATATTGTTAGAGTCGGCGGAGAGTGCGGAGACTATCCAACAACACGAAGTTTAGCAGTTTTCTCTTTTTGTAGGTTCAGTTCAAACGATCGCCCGCAGCTACCTTCAGATGCGGTGGAAACTAAACTGGAAATTGCTAGCTTAACGACAGTAAAAAGACTACGGCTTTTTAGCCTTTAATGGAAATGTAAGAGAGATGAATAAGAGAAGATTAGGTTAATAATGCTGAAAATTTTTGTCGTTTTATATAGATGTAACTTACATATTAAACATGTTTACTTATTTTATTTTATTACTCTTGGATTGTATATGTATATTTGGATATTGACATTAACACAACAGTGGCTTAAGTAATGGTCCCCATAGAGGACACGGATTATGTGCTTATTAGAAACTTATCACTAATAGTTTCCACTTTACGTTCGATTTGTTTTTGAAGAAAACTATCATAACATTAAGTACCTGTAGTAGTATTGTTATAGTGTTGTTGTAGTGTTGTAGTATTGTTAAAGAACACAGTGCTTAGCAGTAGGATATTTTTTGGTTATGGTGACATTATGTATTCAAATAACAAACGTCAATACAGACCAGGGAATTTAAATGACGGCAATGAGTCGTTAAATAACTAAATATTAAGAAGAAAGTTATATTCGTGCACAACATTTGTATCGCGTCAGAATCAGCAAAAACCTTTTTCTTCAGAATCCTTTGATATTTTAATTACACGCCCAGATTGTACTTTTATGCGTCATGACTAAGAATAAAAAACCAGAATCGGAACAAGGAAAAAATTCAAAGGCTTCAAATATCATGCAGCAAAAACCTTTGTATTTTCCTATCTGTTTCGTAACTGAAGCGTTGTGGTGCCCAAAATATCGATAGCTTCTTTTGCGGAAGCTCAATTGATGTAACGATACCCCGCAGCGGACGCTTCAACTAAACTACCAATTTGTAGTTTGATGACGCGACAAAGGGTCGCATCGCCGCGGCCGCGCCGACCTAACTCAATTCTGTATCCACTCGCAATTTGGCAAAGGCCCTTAGACAGCCTCAGCCTATTCATTTCAATATACATTTTGTCTACGACGGACAGAGATTTCCGGAATATCTAAGCACAAAGGATCAGGGCTACGAAGTGACCTTTTGCGGATTGCTTATCTCGTTCAGTTTTGGAATGTTTTGTTTATCTGCAATGAAACAGAAACGGTATGGTATCGGTAGCCACACGAACTATTACATACAGTTGGCCAAAGGAGAAGTCTAAACAGATCAATAATAGTTCGGGGCTATGCTAGATAAGAAGTGTTCCCGAATTTACGAACAGTCGGGGAGAGTGTTGTGCGTAAGCAATGACAAAGACAATGAATGACAAAGCAATGAAAATGACAATCTGGAAGAAATTTTTCAAGTAAAAAATACTTTATAAATAAGTTACTAATAAACTAAGTTCTAAGCTAAGAAACCAAAAATAGGTACAACTGAATTGAGAACCTCCTTCCCATAAAAACATATTTTGTTCGCTTAGCAACCAGGAAATCAGTGAACTGCAATAAATAACAATAACAAATGTGTCTCCGTGAGCTTTTTATTATGTTTGAAAACGATTAATAATGAGAAACGCAAACATACAGAATGAAAATATAATTTTAGACCTTTAGACCCTCAGAGACCATGTAGGTTCAGACATTACTGGTCGAACAAAATTAAATTAATGTGAATTAGGTACACATCGTTGTGTTTATAATGCTAATAAACGAAAGTAACATAATAATAAAAATCTCCCCTGTTACAAAACCG
Organism: Thymelicus lineola; assembly: GCA_963932265.1. NCBI lineage: Eukaryota > Metazoa > Arthropoda > Insecta > Lepidoptera > Hesperiidae > Thymelicus > Thymelicus lineola. The sequence goes on along the minus strand of OZ010697.1, from coordinate 8,801,992 downwards.
TCTCCAGAATAAATTCTTTTAAAATGTAAAAATTGTTTTCTCTAAATTCGATCTTTAAAGTAATAATCCTAACAAATCTCTGACGAGACAATTGGATTACGTGCGATTGATTCAGCCGAATAACAGATGAATTTGAACAAATGGGATCAATTTAGGAGCAAATAGCGAAATAAATTGGGAGTTTTAATTTAGTTTATCTGATGCTAAGATCTGATGGCGAAAACGGTTTTCTACTGCACGGTGCCGCGGTGACGTGTTTAGGTATTGCGACGTTGCCATGCCAACGCTACGACAACACTCATTCAAGAGTCAAGACATGTGAAGAAGGGTGGGGAGGGGAAGGTAATCATAGGGGGTGTCTTATCAGATAATTGACTGCAGCTCACAGACGACTTGACCGATTGAATATGAACATATTGACGAAAAGTAATGATCTTTTTAAGAAACTTAAAATGAATTTAAGGCACCACCGTATTGAAGTGGAAATCCCAATAGACACTTTGGTCGTCAAAGATAAAACTCGACTGCTTGTAGTCTTGTTGCAGTGTACCTAAATATGAGTTCGATTTTTGGCAGAATTACTAAGATACATTTGGTAATGTTTGTATTCTGAGTAAGCGACGAAGTGAAAAGTCTGTGAAATGTTTTTTTAATAATTATAACGTATGTACCTACCATAACGTTTAAAATGGAATCCAAAAAATTAATGATTTGAAATAAGTATCAGTGAATTTAACCGATTCATCACCGTTCTAAATATGATGTGATATGATAGTATGATAGTACCTGTGTGATCGATAGGACCGCAGTTGTATTTAATACATGAATTTACGAGCTACAATATTTACGTAATACCACACAGAATATTTAACACTGAGTATTTTGTTTATTCATGTTCATTTTAAAAATCTATTATATATATCAAAGAGAAGATTGTGATTTGGTATTTCATTTTTTAGCCAACACTGCACATTACAGACGCATAGTGTTTATATGTCGCAATAGGTCCAAGGCTCCCATCGTGAATAGGGGTGGTTGCGAGTTGATACCTATTAGGGTGTAGAAGATACGGGGTTGAAACGTGTTGAAGCGCCTACTTTTTCGTGGGAGCAATGTTTTGTAGAGCCGCGCATTGCTGGTACATGACTAGGAAGCTATCCACGCAAAATTATTTGTTATCTGTCGACTGTCGCTTGAATGCATTCATCCTCTCTGTACTTTTTTTAGAATAAAATAAAATGTGTGCTCTCGAAAAAGTTTTAATTATTCGCTGCAACAACCAGTTATTCCTCTAAAGAATTAACAGCGTGTGATTTCTAGAAATGTGTGATTATCATTAATATAAAAACATTTTAACTGTTCTAGATTTTAGAATGACCTAGAAATTTCTTAAATGATCTAGATTGTATGCCAATTTTCTGATCGATATAAAATGTTCTAGAAATTCCTCCAATAATCTAGAAAACTCCAAAATTAGGTAATGGAACTTATTACGCATTTTCGTCATTTTTTAAGTTAAAAACATGAACATTTATATATTAGGTCCAGATTAGAAACAAAATTTGGAAGTATTAAGTTTTTTTGGAATTTCATCCCTTAAAGTTTTGAAGTTAAGAGGTCTTTTTAAAGTGAAACTTTTATTCCATCGTCTCAAACTTTTTGGTATGTGTGTCGCATGTCGCGTGACGGTCGGTTCTTAACTTATCGGTTCTAGGTAACGAAAGTACTTAGGATGACCTAGCTTTCAACATATCTGATTGAGTATGGGTGCTACTACATGATACATTCTGAAGGTCTGATGATGACCAGGTATGTACTTATCGGTTCTCAGTAACGGAAGTACTTAGGATGACCTAGCTTTCAACATTTATCTGATTGAGTACGGGTGCTACTACATGATACATTCTGAAGGTCTGATGATGACCAGGTATGTACTTATCGGTTCTCAGTAACGGAAGTACTTAGGATGACCTAGCTTTCAACATTTATCTGATTGAGTATAGGTGCTACTACATGATACATTCTGAAGGTCTGATGATGACCAGGTATGTACTTATCGGTTCTCAGTAACGGAAGTACTTAGGATGACCTAGCTTTCAACATTTATCTGATTGAGTACGGGTGCTACTACATGATACATTCTGAAGGTCTGATGATGACCAGGTATGTACTTATCGGTTCTCAGTAACGGAAGTACTTAGGATGACCCAGCTTTCAACATTTATCTGATTGAGTACGGGTGCTACTACATGATACTTTCTGAAGGTCTGATGATGACCAGGTATATACTTATCGGTTCTCAGTATCGAAAATACTTAGGATGATCTAGCTTTCAACATTTATCTGATTGAGTACGGGTGCTACTACATGATACATTCCGAAGGTCTGATGATGACCAGGTATATACTTATCGGTTCTCAGTAATTAACGGAAGTACTTAGGTTGACCTAGCTTTCAACATTTATCTGATTGAGTACGGGTGCTACTACATGATACATTCTGAAGGTCTGATGATGCCCAGGTATATACTTATGTTGCTATTTCTTGCTTTTGATAAACAACGACACAGTTAATCAGTCCGAAAAACTGATCAACGAGGATGATGCCATTTTAATACCCTAAATCGATTATTTATCCAAAAATTTTTAGTTAAATGTCTACAAAACGAAAAAAAGTTTCACTTATACCGTGGTTTCATAAAACCACATAATTTTTTTTTGTGTAAGCTAAAAAATTATAGTAATTTATAGCTTTCACAAAAAAAAGAAACGTATACTTATGTACGCGCTTGAGAAGTTATACTTCTTTGGCATTATTAAATAAATATTTAACACTAGCTGTCTTGGCGAACTTCGTATCGCCTAATAATCAATGAATGTACTTTGTTGGTACTTTTAACTTATAGTTTTAGGTTTAGGTTTTTTAGGGGAGCGGAGTGGGAGGGGAGGGGAGACTGAGGGGAGGGGTAGCGTGAGGGGTAGGGGGAGGGGAGCGGAGAGGAGGGGGAGGGGGAGGGTGAAGGTGAAGGGGAGGGGAGGGGAGGAGTGGAGGGAAGGGATAGCGTGAGGGGGGGAGGGTGAAGGTGAAGGGGAGGGGAGGGGAGGAGCGGAGGGAAGGGATAGCGTGAGGGGGGGAGGGCTAATGGAGGGGAGGGGAAGGGGGAGGGCTAACGGAGGGGTGGGAGGGGAGAGGAGTGGAAGGGATGGGGGGAGGGGAGTGGAGGGGAGGGCTAATGGAGGAGAGGGGAAGGGAAGGGGAGGGGGAGGGAGAGGGACCGGGAGCGGGAGAGGGGAAGCGCACTTTAATAACGTGTTAGAGCACCAACAAAATTTTGTTTTAATTTGTTTGTCTGTCTATCTGTTTCTCTGATATCGGCATCACATGAAAACCTTTAAACTGATTTCGACGGAAATTAGTTAAGTTGTTCCTTATACTTTGGGTATATTTTAGAAACCTTTCTTCCCGAAAAAGATAAAAGTTTTCCCCGGAAACAAGATGAAACTTTGTATGGAAAATTATTAATTAATATTTAATTATTATTTAATTAATATTTCCTTTAAATTTGCAGAAAACGTTCCTCCTTTAATTGAAGGAAATCATTTTTCGAGTTTTTTGAAATTTTTCATGAAAAAGAAAAAACAATGTTGTATTTTTTTCAAAACCCGCTCCCGCCCGGAGGAATGATTTGTTATTGTATCGTAGGTTTCAGTATATAAATTCCTAAATATAAGTAGTTCAATATAAATTAACCTGTTTTTAAATTTTCTTCTGTAAGGGGTACAAATATGATTAGCATAATTTCCGCGTGCGAAGCTGCGGGCAACACAGCTAGTCATATAAATAAAAAGATCTCCATGTTTCATATTTTATTTCTCTGCGCCATTTAATTACAGTAGATAACATTATCCTTTACTCTTTCATTTCATTGTAATTTATCGCACGATAATAGACATAACCGATCCACTTTTAAATAAGTCATCCTATTAAGCAAATTACTTAGTAACCAAACATGAAACTGTTTTACATTTACATTAACTTCCCGTCAGCATTAGAATATTACGACGTTAGAAAGCGTAACCCCGAGAACTAATACGAATACGAACCCATCTTCAATACATCAGTTATGCGTAAACTTCTCGAAATACTCGTATAAAGGAGGATTGGAGAGTTTGAGGCATTAGGTTAATGTACCTCCTCGTATGCCAAATACATTTTACTCGTATGTCATATTATATTGAGTAATTTTGTGTTGGCTTTTTTATACATTATAATTAAGTAGTAGTCAAAATAGTGTAATGTAAGTGATCTGAATAATAGTAGTGTGACTTTCTTGTCTTACCTATCTGTCTGACTGTTTAAATTTTTTTTATATAATTTATTATATATTCCGAAGATGTCACGGAAATGGGAGTTATCAAGAAAATTACTGTATAATTTGAGCCACCTACCTAGTTGATACTTTTAAACAAGAAATATAACTGATAACTTAGTAGACAATAAAAGGTAAAACAATGTAAGTTTATCAGATGGGCCTTCTAATTATTTAAAAATGTGACGGTCCAGGGCCGGTAAACTTGGTAGTGACCTTGCCTGTCGAGAAAGGGATCCAGGATTCGATCCCAGCGGAGCAGACGTTCGTATGAAAAATGTTTGTTGTTGTATGCTTAGAATTTGTTATGGCCATACTAACCACAATACATTAATAATGTGAGTAGATACATAAATACCATTAACTCCCACTAATAATATCGCACCTTCGGTGGAAAAAAGGCATAAAATGAAAACTGCAATTTTACAGGAGAGCAAAAAAACTGTTAAAATATCAGTAAGTAGTCAAAGGAATTTACATTACGATTTCTTGCACAAAACCGTCAAGATTAATGATAAAAATTTGAAAAAAATTGATCATATGCAGCTTTTATCCCTCTTTCCAATCATATTAATAACTAAAATTCAACGTAAGACTTATGCTTTTTTCCACTGAGGGTGCGATATGTAAGCGTGTCATCACAGAAATTAATTTACAAATAAAATATGTTGTCGAATCGTAATAGATAAACTCAAACAAAACGAAACTACTTTACATTTACATTGCCTAGCCTACCCTATCAGCATATCACAGATATCGTAACGTTGCGAACATCCCGTGAGTCACGAACTAATGCCGCCTCATCAATTCATCATGCATGCGTAAACTTAGTAAAGCAATCGGTCCCCTACGAGGGGAGACGTTTCAGACGAACCTCGGCTATAGATTTATCAGATTAAGGTTCACGAAACCATGATTAGCATGTATGATCTTTGAACCGACACACTTGGATTACACTACTGCCTGCAATTAAGCAATTTGTAGTTGCCGCATGAAGTTTATTTAGTATTACCTTTCTGTGAGCACTCGTGCTTTGAATGATTAATATTTTTTGTGCTACAATTAGTGCAAAAGTGCAAAACAACTTTTTAAAAGTCTATTTAAAAAGTTGTTTAAATTATTTTTAAATAAGTTTTCCTATTGATCTTTTTTTATTTTTATAACAAAAATGAATGTTTACTTAGTACCTATTACGTTGAAACTAGGATAAAGTAAAAAATCTAGGTTTAACTAAGCAATCATATTGGTTATAGGAAACAAATTGGCAGGGGTTGAGTATTATGGTTTTATTGCTAATACAAATTATTATATAATTGACTTAAATTTATTATATTTTACTATTTGATAAGGGAAATATTCTAGTCTTATTTAATAATAATAATAATAAACTCATTTATTTCTCACCACAATATAGCTTAAACATTTTATATATTGTGGGAGACTGGTGCCTAAACTAAGCTTTTGGCCTGTATTTCAGGACACCAGGCTTCCACCCAGAGTTTAACATGTGCTACCTATAAACTACACAATGGCAAGGAGCAAACAAATTATAATTAAAGTACAATAAATACTAACTATTAAGGGAAGATTAAATAGACTAATTTGTGTGTGTGTGTGTGTGTGTGTGTGTGTGTGTGTGTGTGTAATTTGAGAGTGTGTGCATGAATGCACGCGCACGTGTGTGTGTTTGTGTGTATGTGTGTATGCATGTGTGTGTATGTGCGCGTGAGTGTGTTATTTTATTTTAATTATCTTTATTGTTGGTTGTTACTCTAGTATGCTGCTAGTAAGGATATGTTCGGTGTCGTCATAGTTTAGTTCTTGAAGCCAGGAAGAGATTTTATTTTTACAAACGTATTTTGTGCAGTTAAATATATGTAGCTTTTTATTTGCCTAATTATATAAGGAGCATCCTAGGTGACAAAAGAAACGCTGTGATGATTTAGTCATAAGCTGTGTCTTACCACAATCTGCGGGATTATAACGTCTTTTGCCGCGGGGAATTTAATTTAAACACTGTCTTGAGCACAAATAAATTTTATAAATGTACCAGCAAATGAAAATGTCTACAAAAAGAATGGTATTTAATACGTTGAAATGAAACTGTTCTACTCGTATATACCCCAAACTAATGAAGTTGTTACTCAGATTATTGTTCTTTAATCTGAGAATTATATTTGATTTCATCTCCTTTTCATAGACGCAACAATTTCTCTTGTATGCTTTAATTAGATTTAAGAGTTTAAATATCACGAACACAATTCCTCGGAGTCACTCTAAATTCGTCATTTGAAATCTGGAATTAATAATGCCGGTGAATAACTCTGGACAACAGTTTTGGACGCGATTGTACAATGTAACCGATACATCTGGCAACAAACTTCTATTTAAGATTCGTATCATGTCAAATTAATTCATTTGTCTTACCCTGAATACTCTGAATAGTAACATAAACGCGTTTCCGAGCAAATTAAAAGCAGGTGTGAAACTAGCCGGCGGCATTGCTCTTGCACGTTGACATACACAAAGGATGTTCTTTGATAAAATGAAAATCTAAAACGAGGAATATACACTTACAAGTTTGTTAATTTTCTTCTTTTCTATTTGTACGTTAGAACAATAGTTATAAGAGCATTGTATTCAGTAATTACCTAATTGATATTATGCTCTTTAAATTCAAGGATTAGGTAATTATCACTGAAATTCTGTAACTGCTCTCCCACTGGGCTCGTATCTTCTTGAATAGGAGGAGTTAGACTCTAGACTTCACGTTGACCTATACCTAGTACGGGTTAACGAATTCTCTAGAGAATCATTTTCCTCAATTAATAAGCAGACACAGGAGTTAATGTGTTAAGTTAGGACCAAAGAATACAGACAGCCAATGCATGAATTAAGAGATAAAATTATAGTATTCTATCCCATCAAAAACATAAATGTCAAAAAGGAGAGCCAAGTTCAATACAAAAAGTATGCTTGGCTGTGGGCTTCGCCGCAAAAAGAATGGAGATCTAAATGGGTACCAAGTTCTATGCAAAATCGAAATATGTATTTATAGGAACAAAATAACATTATGAACAAGTATTAAACTCTATTTCTTTGCTGTATTGGATACCTAAGTTATTATATTTTGTGGAAAGTGTAATAAAATCAGTTGTGGAATATCGTCGTTTTATTGGGCTGAACTCAAGTTTAGGACAACTAAAGTTACTCAAGTTATCTAAATATTAATACGTGAAAGAAAATAATTTTTCACCTTTTTATGAATAATGGAGGCATCTGGAAGTCTGATTTTTAGTATAGTTAAAGTTTATGTGGAGAAGAAGTGCAAAAAGCTAAATTTTGTGAATAATATGTATTAACATTACATTTATTAAAGAAAATAGAACACATGTAAAAAATTACAATGAGAAGTCACTCTTTGACACTATCGAATTTCGACTTTAGAAAGAGTCTCTAGTACCTAATTTTTATTATATGAACAACAACGTTGGCCGGGTGGCATATGTGTAAATACCCGAAGCTTCAGCCACCTGAAGTTACTACGTAAATAGCAGACATGTCGGATTGACACGGAATTGATTCACAAGGAACTTTCCTTGTAAACAGGCTAACGCGTCAGTTATCTTGTTATCATAATAATGGAACTATAATAATAGAAAATACAAAATGGCAAAGCCCTCCATCGTTGAAAAAACCCCTGAACTGAAATGGAATCGGTTAGGTTAGGTTAGGTTGAATGATTTTATTTTGTGAGAAAAATAGGGACTCCGCGAAACGGTGTTCCGTCGACTACTGTGACGTAGGCAAATTAAATACATATATATGAAAATTTTTGAATATAATGTGAGTTGTCAAATTTTCAATAAAATAGTATTTCAAACTAATCTGACTGGAACTTTGCGTACCAAATGATTCAAATAGGCGTGTGGTAAATAGCAGACGCGTCGTCACGACAAGTCAGGTATTTACGAGCGCCCGAACGGCAGCCGAAATGTCCCGAGTGGCTGAAGCGTCGGGTATTTACAAATATGCGGCCGGGTGGGTTAATGGACTTTAAATTTCTATCTTTATTATTTTAGCATCCTTTGCATTTATAAACATTGAACATATTTAAATGGAACTATTCAGGTATGATATTGGAGTGATGAAACAGGCCTATCTAGATTTCCGCGCCATTAATTCATTACAAGTGAGTAGTTGATTGCAATTTCAGTTGTCAATCTATTTAGTGGATGATTAATTTTCGTATTGAGGTGATAAAATGATAAGAGCAGATATAACAGGGAATGGGGCCTTGCTGTGAATCGCAAATATAATGGCTTAACCCATTAATGGCCCACTACTGAGCACGGGTCTCTCCCCTTGAGGATGCCTCCACCACTCTGCTCCAGTGCGGATTGGTGGAGGGGTTAGTGGCCAACCCAAGTGTCAGAAGTTTTTATGCCGCCCGAGGGCGTCCGACATGGCTTAACGACTGTTATCTTACGATAACAACTGAGACCGACGGCTTTACGTGCCCTCCGAAGCACGGAAACTCTCAAGAAATTTTTGCCACTAGCGGTCGTTCACCTATCCAACTACCGACCTTGCCCGCTGTTGCTCAACTTTGTCGATCACTTAGGATCGACACAAGCCGCCGGACTACGAGCGCTTCAATAGCCCGGCAAATATAATAATAAATAATAATAAGTGAATATTAATATTACTTACATTAGGTTAAATATATAATTACGGAAATAACTACATAATAAATGTTTAATTTTTGATTGAATGTTGTTTTACAGCAGTGAGAAGGAATGAGAGTAGGAATGTATAAGGCGTAGGTAAAGCGATACCACAGATAATAATTATGAAGATGGGGTAAGATTAAGAACTAAGGACACAATAGACATAGAATCCGATTCCTGCGACAGCAGATTCAAATCCAATTTAGATGCGTGAGAAAATTAGATGTGCTATCAAATATTCATAAACCAAAGATAAATCTAGTCTCGAGGTAAATGGCCAAATTAATTTAAGATCTTATTCGCATGAAAGATGCATGGCATCATAAAATAAATATGATAGCAGATATTGTTTTCTCTTTAGTCATGACGTGTCCTAAGCAATTTATAAGTAAGCAGTAATGTATATAACCATTATATTCCAAAAATATTTTGAATTTTAAAAGTAAGCGGCAGTAAAATCTCATGAATATGCGTTGAGCTGTGCTGAACTGTGCTCTCTAAAAGTGAAACTGCGCAACTAATCCTGTTGAAACATCGTCGTTTTATAAATCGCGCCACAAGCGGCCATTGCGATCACTGAAGGCATAAAGTGTTCGGCACGGGACGAGCTGAATTTAATAGCTGAGCATAATTCAATTGTTCCGGCCTGTCGGCCTGTGAAACTATATTCCTTTTGCGTCATGAACCCACCCGCTCGGCCACTCGTTTTGTTTTATTTGCAGCTTTTAAATGGATTACGTCCCACATAATCTGTTTCAAAATTTATTTCATGGGCCAAACTTCTATGATAAACATTTGATTTTACTTCGATGCCTTATTATTAGTGTTCGTCTAAACGGCTTAACACGATACCGAAATAAATACCCATAAATATTGGTAATCCTTACAATCCGGTGAGGTTTTAGGGTACGATATATACTTATCTAAGTTTAAGCCTTATCCATTAGAATAATGGGTTCTTACGTGGTTGTAACATGTAGATATGTATCCTTATTACGATTTAAGATACAAATTTAGTCATTTAAAAAATAAGAACGTTTTTAATCAAGCACAAAAAATATTATTGAACTGGTTTTGTCAATACAAGTATTTTTGCAACCACCAATATCATCATCTGAAATTGTAGTTATTATAAATGGCATATGGTTATAGGTAATGTATTCGAATACACGTTGTATTACATTATTAGGGCCCCCGCACGTTTGTACGATATCATAATGGACATTATGGTAGTGATCAAAACAGAATTGGGAATGATTGAGCGTATCGGTCGGTTGGCATGGCCGTGTTCATATCGTTCAATTCTGCTACGTACGCTCTACGCATCGCCATGTGGGCTGTAAAAGGAAATGATATATCTATCCATTTCGTAACAATGGACTATGACTATTGAAAAAAGGAAAAATTTTGCCGTGAATTTTCTAGAACGAATATAAAGTGGATTGCATATTCATATTCAAATGTTATTATCGTTGTTAACAATGTTGATGTTCGTTGTTAACATTAATTAATTTGACGAGAAATAGCTTTATTTAAAAAACGTATTATATATTTCAGTTTGTTTCAAAATATAAAACTTCCAAAAAAAAAAATAAAAAAAAATTAAAATTCATTAGCCTACTGCTGAACATAATATTCCCCTTAAAAAAATATTATAGTTTACATTTTTTTAAACATTTTGTTAATATAATTAATTATAATTTACTGTTTTTTGAAAGCACAATTTTAGTTTAGTAATATCATGATGAAATATAAAATTCTATCCGAGGGCTGGCAGCAGCATCAGCAAACAATCATTCTCGTTAGTTCCCTGTTGGGCGCCAATTATAGCCCGCCATCGGTGTGATTGCACGGAAAATTGCCAGTGTGGCGCTGCTATTCAGTAAATAACAATATTAAATACCAATTTATTATTGCTATTTCTTTAACATTGACATCGGTATTTGGCAAATATAAAGTTTAATTAATATTTTATTTATTTATTTATTTATTGCTGTTGACGCATGCTTCATACATTAAAGTCGGTAAGTGATCATTTGTAAAATGGAAGTCAATTTATTTTCAGCCTGACACCGAGACGACCATTTCAATTCATAATAAACTCTCTTTAAAAAATACTTTGTTATTACTGATTATGGACATTACAATAAGATAATGAGGAAAATAAATCAATACACATCGCTAACATAGCTGTGATTATAGTTGTGTGTGTGTGAGAATTTTTCACTTGTCCAACTCCAACCGTTTAGCCAGCAGGAGGGGAACACTTGACTCTAACCCAAATTAGCACTTTAAAATCAAATATTTCGCAAACGAACCCTTATTTCCGAAAAAAGTCTTAAAAGACCCATAATATTTTATTAAGACCTTTTCAACGATACCTCACACTATAGGGTACGCGACGAATAAAAAAGTACCCTAAAAAAATGTTTTTCAATATTTTATTATACAATTCTGGAGTTTTAATAAATATGTATATGCATGCCAAATTACAGCTTTCTAGTAAAGGGTCTCGATGTATTACTTCGGACAGACGGATGGACGGACGGACAGACGGACAGACGGACAGACGGACAGACGGACAGACGGACAGAAGGACGAACGGACATGAAGAAACTGTAAGGGTTCCGATTTTACTTTGGAACCCTAAAAAGGGAAAAGTAAAGACATGATTTTAAATTAAAGCTGTTATGTCGTTACACAACGATGTTTATTGAAATATTTTCCATTTCCATGACCCGATAATTGCACAAAAGGTTGGTTGTAATTGTATATAACATAACACAAATTGAGCATCGAAACGGTTGCTTAACAATGCAGCTATGGACCGCAGGGAAGTGTAACGAGTAATGTCCAATTTACAATTCACGCGTCGGTAATGCGATTTATCCAACCCTTTGTGACTCGACTCACGCCTACGCGGGATGCCTGTTAGATAAATTACGAACGAGAAACTATGCAAAATTCATGTGCTTTTTTCACTTGCTTTTCAGCTCAAGAGACTCGTCGCGTAAACTATTAGCCTTGAGGAAGTGTGGTGGCATTTTTTGCAGAAAATAGAAAGACGATGGCTTTTATTCGTCTTTGTACCTCATTTCTGGGCGCAGATCTTCTTGACTATGAGATAAAGGTATTTAATAAAATATAACTCAAATAAACAACACTCAGCGATCTAAAATACTCAAAAAATAATCAAAAAGTTGCAAGAAAGAAGTTAAGTAAATGTAGATAATTATAATTTATGACTTTTTTACTTACCTATCTTCATAAATTTTATTTTATTTATTATTATTATTATGTTACGTTTGTTTGCTGAATATTCATTATATTTTTATACAAAAAAAAAATTATCATAATTGTTGCAGGTGATTATAAATTAGATAAATTAATATATTAGATAGATCCATTTATTTGCCTTTGATTTTAATCGTATCAGTTAACGTAGCGTAGGATAAATGATAAGGTGTCTCGATGCATTTCGTCCGTGTGAAAGTACTGGTGCTGTAAAGGCCACTGTAAGGGCCAACAGCAACTATCCATTCAAAAAAAAATCGATGCAGTTATCAGATGGAAACTCAGAGACAGACAAATATTGGGAGCATTCATTCCGCCTAAAAATATGATCCATCTGTTGATTATTCTCATTTACTTAAGTATATCATATTTGTACTCGAACTCATTTTACTTACACAATTAAGAATTGATGGAATAAATAATAATTTAAAAAAACCAAAAAATACGCTTTTATAGAAAATCCAATTCAAAAAATAGAAAATAAATTTGAATTAAGAATCGTGTAATTGTAATAAAAGCGTGGGGTGCATGGTGTCAATGAGTAGAAGGATTATCATTTTGATAATAACTTAAAAAGCACCCTACACTTTTATTACAATTACACGATTCTTAATTCAAATTTATTTTCTATTTTTTTAGTTGGATTTTTTATAAAAGCGTGCTTTTTAGTTTTTTTAAACTATTATTAATTTTTTAGTTTGATTTTTTTAAATAAAATTCAGGTTTTTCTTTCTTTCTTTCTTTCTTTTTTTTTCTTTAAATATTGAATTGTCATCGGTCCTCGATAAGTTTACGAAGTTTGAAAGAAATCTGACCGTTTAAAGCTAATCAAAGCGTGTAATTAGGTTTTTTTTCTTTCTTTCTTTTTTTTCTTTAAATATTGAATTGTCATCGGTCTTCGATAAGTCTACGAAGTTTGAAAGAAATCTGACTGTTTGAAGTGGGTCAAAATCAAGTCCAAAGAGAAGTTACAAACAAACAAACAGGTGAAGCTAATATAAAGCGTGTAAAAAGAAAGAATTAATGACGATTCAACTCAATGCCTTCTCTCATGAAATTTTTAATACTAGTAAAATATGAATCGAAACAAATTCAGTAAAACAATCTCAAAATAATAAAATAAGCTTCACCCGTAAAATTTTCAATAACTTGGATAAAATTTTCAATCTTCAATCTTTAGTTTTTGGATTAGATCGTTTATTCATTTCGGTCGTAGATCTCTTCGGTAGATGACAGGAAAAGATAAGAGGTCGGTTTATTCAAAAGTGCTCTATACAGACCTCTCTAGTCTCAACATTATTGAGAAACTTTTGGCCACTTGGCTCGATTGGCTTCTAGGCACTTAGGTGGAATTAAATAAAGCCCTTTGGGAGGTGCTTGCCTATCTGTTAGACTGAGTTGGTTAAACTTTAGCTTTAGCTAGTTTATGTCAGTAGGATATTATTATTTCAAAATAGCGGTAAAACTTCAGTATTATTTAGAAGTGCGTAATATCTACATTTATCTATTTTTATTTAGTACTACATACCTACTTATTTTAATTTTTTTGCTATGTAAAGAATTCTGAAAGCAGGATGACTCTACCAAATGTACAGGAAAAATTCCATTTCAGTTTTCTATGGTTTTGAACTCAAATATCTCAAAAAGTATATCACTTACGATATTTCATCACCGAATACTTTTTGTATGTTTCATCACTGGCCACCGAAACGAGGTTTTTTCAAAATGTTGGACTTGTGGGTATGCCAGGTTCCATCCAAAATTTTTAAAACCCCTTTCACATGCGGTTAGTTTGTGTTAAAGTACGGTATTAGTACAATGTGAAAGTTATTTTTTGCGGAGTTTAATTGGTATGTAACCCTTTTTTACTGTAAGATATATAGGGTCCGTAGTAAAAGAAACATGGTAAAGAAAGAAACAGTGATAAATATTCGGTTTTGCATAAAGAACCTGAAAGTCCATGTAACGCAGAGGACGGATCTAACATCCATGTAAAAGAAATGATAGGAATTCGATTTAGACCCTCGCCCACCGTCCTTCCTGAATGTAAATTGGGGGTAAAATCGCATTTTGTCGAATTTTTTCCTTCAAATTGAGTGCGCAATAAATAAAAATTCGTTCTTAATGTCCGATGTGGCTCACGAAATGGAGGAAATTACAGTAAACTCAATTTCATCAAAAACATAAATGTGAAATGAGAGCAAAGATAAAAAAAAGAATTAAGATATAAATGGATGCCAAGTTCTGTGTAGAAAATCCTAAAATTTTTGTAACAAGATCATGTTATTCAAGCTCTAATTTGACTTGGTTAGTTTTCATCGTTGACGTGAGGTTGACGTTAAGGTGGTTGACGACCCGTGTGGCGCAATGGTTACCATGCCGGATCGCCGCACCAAGGGTCCTGGGTTCGATTCCCAGCGAGGCATAAATTTGAATGATGAGTTTGAATTTCTGTTCTCGGTCTGGGTGTGAATGTCCTTGTCTTGTGTGTTGTCCATGGCACCCACGACACAGGGAATCCTAGTGTGGGGCTATGAGTGTGAAGCGTTATTTATTTATTTATTTTATTTATCTACAGGCTATATTATAATATATTTGTATAATCAACTTATCTTCTTTAGTACGCAAGTAACTTCCTGTATGCCGGTACAGTACTTATACTGTTAGGTTGATACAATACCTTTGTTACTTTTCTAAAATTTGAACTTAGAATTAAAACTAGTGAAGTCAAATGTAGAACTTAAATTAGTTACATGTTCTTGGGACTAAAATTTTAAGATTTTCTACACAGAAGAAGGTACCCATTTAGATTTTAATTCCTTTTATATATCTATTGTTATTTATAAAATTACTCTATACATATTCACCTATAAATAATTTTAAGATTTTATATTGTTTCATTTATATACGCCTCATAGGCTACCTTAATACTAAATATGAAGTTTCTAAGTCATCTAGAAGTCATCTATGTCAGTGAGTCAGTCACCAAAATGCGGATTTTTAACGTTAATATATCAATAACAGTTTCAGCTACATTCATGGAATTTTGTATTCTAAATAAGCTAAGCTTTAATAAATGTGTCAAATTTCATGTATGTAAGTTAAATAGGTCTCGAGTTGTGAAGGGGTCAAAGGTACATAGCTAGGAATGGTTCGTGTAATTATTACACATGGCGCTGTTCTAGAACCAGTTTCCTTTTTTGGACTTGACTGGATACGCTGCCGCGTGTCTAGATTAAAGTGCCAAAGACTAAAGATAATTATTTTAATATAACAGTCACTACCAGGGAAAAATATTTTCTATGAAGTAAATATATAAGTCTTGCCCGAAAATCAAACACGAGAACCACCACCAAGGTTACCCTGATATCGTATCAGGGTCACCTTACGACCAACTAGATTTACCTAGTAAAACCTTTGTACTAAAAGTAAAACCTAAAAATGTTTTGGTATGCAAGTCTTAGTCGCGCCTTAAAAGTTTTACTGATATTTTATTTCAATAAGCATCTAATCCAATGAACATCTTATTCAATTAGTCGCCTCCTCTAATGAACCGAACGCAATTTATATTCCAGTCGAGCTTGTAAGACGGGAGACAAACATGTTTACCCGTTTGTGTACAGAAATTCAAATGAAATAAAACTGGTATCATTATGCGGGTTCGTATTGTTCGTTCTTGAGCGCAGCAAACAAGCTCTTCAGGTATTTATTTAGTGGATGATGAAATTTGTTTAGAGGCAATTAAAGTTCGGCTTCGAGTTCGTCTGTACGCCAGAATACGGGTAAATAACGCTGCTCATACACAATCCACTGTACAATCTTCATTCGAATGATAGCTGGTATCGCGATACCAGGTTAGAGTAAAATGCATGATAGGGAAACGGCTTCTATACCGTCGCTTGTATCGACACAGAGCGGACTGTGAGTATGGCACTTTACGTTGCTATATTGCAGTTTTGATACGCTCAATTCAGAACAACAAAATAACGACGTCATCTGGATGCTGAAACTTGCAATGCAAGTTTCTAAATAATTATAATAATACTTGCGTACTCTGATGAGTTAAATTTTCTATGTAATTTAATAAGTATTTACAGAATTTAGGCAATTATTTGATAAGTACTCTGTAATGTGGAAGAATTTTTGGATTTAATATTTCTTGGATGCAATAAGTACTTAGAGGTAGGTAAATAGATAAGGGAAAAAGAATTTTTGAAATGACTGTCCGTCTGAATGATAATACACTTTAATAATTTACTAGAAAGCCGCCCTCGCTGCGCTTGGGGTAACATGACCCTTGTGTTAACAAACGATTGTCACTCGTTAACAAGCATTTTACCTTATGTTTACTCGTTGAAGTATTATTACTAGCGTATAGAACCGACACCGCGAACACCATGTATGTCCCAATGCATTGGCGCCACGTGGCTTCAATCTTCAATGGATTCGTTCGATTTTGAAAGGAGAACCGGGGCTCAGTTTTGAAAATCGAACCTCCCAGGCGGGACACATTTTGTTCGAGATGTCTGTTCTATGACATTATACTTCAATGTGTTTACTCCATATACTCAACCTATTCTCGTGAATGTAAGTATAAATGGTTTATTTAAATTATCTCTCAAAAGGATTCAAGTGCATGTAGCAAAGAAACATTTTTATTGTCTGACTTACTAAAAAGATGAACGAAAGAAACAGCTAGATGAGGCTTGAAGAGGCTTCCGTACGGTGATTATGTATTTACCGTTATTTTCCTATTTTATTTATTTTTGCAGTTTTTTTTTAAGATCATAGAATTCTTATAGGTTTTCCTATAATATTTGAGTAAAGAACTATTCCTTGTATTTTTTCCAAAATTCTACCGTCAGTAGTTTCCGAGATAAGGGGTCAATTTTTTGCTTTAATTTTCATTCTTTCTTGAATAATTTTAAGACTATCTATTGTAGAACTATAACAAAAGTATATTTGAGGTCCTTACAACAAGCCTTTTCATTTGAAATACCATACAATATGGTTTGTAGAACAGTTTTTGCTTAAGTTTGATTTTGTAAAAAAAAAAATTTCGAAATTTTGTTGTTTAGTTTATACTTTTGTCTTTGGGTCACAAAAAAGTACATGAGTACCAAATTTCAAGATTTGGTCCAGTAGTTTTGGAGTAAATTGGCTGTGAACGGCGGTCGCCCAGACACACGTGTGATCATAATTATAAGGGTTCCGTTTTTCGTTTCTTCGTATGGAACCCTAAAAACCAAAAGCTATGTGATATCATAAGATATTTTTTTTATGGATAGACTCGGCAAACGAGCTGAAGATCCACCTGATGGTAAGTGGCTATCATCGCCCATGAAGATCAGCAACACCAAAGACATCACTGATGCGTTGCCGGCCAAGAAAGAGAGAAGAAAAAGAAAGAAAGTTTTGTTTATGAGTAAATGCATCGTAGCAAGTTGTAGCATGTTTCTTAATTTTATATTGGGTTCTGGTTTTGCCCTTGAATGATAAAGCTAACCTTATGTGTGGATTCCCGCTGCGTCTATGTCCAGGTATATTTTCTAGCCTTATTACTATAACTGTTATTATAACTATAGGTGTTATTATAACCTAGGAGGACTTTAAAGTTCAGTTAGTAGTGGATTTAGCGTGTGCAACATCATCCCCCAAGTACATTTTCTGCCAAAGTAAAGATGTTAATTCATATTAATATTATAATGTTGTTTGAATTTATGTGAAATACACTAACGCATTAGGACAAGCGTGTAATGTTAGAGGTAATATTTTGGAATGAATAAATAAATAAATAAATAAATGTGTGAGATAGATAAAAGTTTGGTCTTTAGGTATCACTGATTTATTAAATCTCATTTCATGAATATCTGACGGTAAAATATACATCAATATTTTAGGTCTATGAATTTTATTTTAAAGCGCAAGTTTCGAATCTAGAATTAATCTAGAGGCAGAACTACAGACTCCAACTATAACTTAAAACTACTACAGAATATATTCTCATACCAGCGCCACAGTTAAAGTAATTATGAATACCAGAGCACGTCACAAAAATAATTTGGTAACGTTCATATTTCTTTATTGTGCAGGCTAATGTTTCCATTTGCATGGTGTCCGCGACCACGTAATGGCGTTCTTTGTCGCGAAATTAGCAATCAGGCTTGGTGCTGAAAAAACTGCCTCTCTACCACCAGCAGAAAAAACTGCCTCCGAGCTTTTTCTTAATTGCCCCGCAGATAAGGTTTACAACAGCCCTTGCCACAAAAATTACCCACTATTATTCATTTAACGACTCTAGTAATGAAAATATGAAATACTAGCAACTCCTCTTGTTTCGCTTCGGCAAAGAATTTTATATTTGGCATTACGAGTGTTTGATTAAATAAATTACCATAACATAAAATTATACCATACTATATCGCCACATACCGACCAATTAGTTATACGAAGTTGCAAGCAAATCAAACAAAGATTAAACAAACTTCGTACGACCTTATTTCAAAAACGTATGCTGGCATGAATCACGTGCTAATTTAACTTTAACCGGAATGTCAAATACTCATTCTCAATGTCTCTCTCGGCTCTATGTAGTCGAAATCCTATTATTCATACATACAATATTCTAAATGTAAAAGTAAGTAAAGATGTTTGGATGATTGTTCCTCAATCACGCCGCACCTACTTAACCGATTTGGCTGAAATTTGGAATGGAGATAGCCTATACCCTGGATTAACATATAGGCTACTTTTTATCACAAAAAAATTCAGGGTTCCCGCGGGATTTGTAAAAAATCGATATCCACTCGCGCGAAGCCACGGGCATCATCTAATATCTAATATTATGTATCCTAATTAATCTATTATTCTACTTATAAGTGCACTTTATTTTTATGTGGTTCTATAAATCTAAATTACTTAATTAATTAAAAAATTCGTTTCGAAACCACTCTACTGCGGGCGAAGCCGCGGGCAGGCTAGTAGTCAATAAGGAAGTATGAGTGAGTCGTGAATGTGCGACCTTTCTCTGCTCCTAACTTAAAAGAGTTAAAATACTGTGACCCATCATAATAAAATAAATTTGAGGTATGCCCATCGGGTACGCTATATCATTTAAAAAGCAGTAGCTCGTTATAAAAGACGTAAAACTTTGTATCAGATCCCTTAGAAAAAAAGAAGACGGTGGAAGTTTTCCACTTTACCGACGTCAAAATGAACTTCGTTTACGGACTGAATTGTATTTCGAACTTGTTAATTCCCGTCTCAGGCGCAGTTACTTAAGTAAGTCTTTCATTAGCGGTCCTCACGTGAGTAGAATTATAAGTCGGTGAGTTATAAAAGTCGGAAAAAATTCAAAGACAATGTAGCGAAACGTCGAACCGCCATGCGCCACCCTCCGATCACAATTGAAGAATGCTCTTTGTTTCAAATCCATGAATCCACAATAAATAATAGCTCTTTCGCTAAAGTTTCTGATAAAAGTTTCTTACATAGAAGCGAAATAAATGGTACGAGAAATATTTTCTTTTATATCAATCTGTTCTACTGATAAATATGTATATTTAGTAGTGAAAAATATGTAGAAGTTGACTTGTCTTTAATTAAGTCGATTTAAACATATTTTTAACGTATTGAACCAATTATAATTTCCTGTAAACTCACTGTAACTGTATTTATGTTATATGTAACGTACAATTACAGGGGTTCGAAAAAAAAGAGCACGGTTTTACGTAATAAGTGAACCGTAGTTGGTGGCTCAAAGACCCCACGGCGAGGAGGGATTCAGGACAATAGGAAACACTTTCACAAGCTACCCGTGAATGCAAAACAGGGACTTACATACTTATACACACTCCGCATAAATTTTTACGGTACAAATAAAGTTTTCTATCGACTCCCTTGTTGATTTAATAAACAAAGTTCACGAGTAACAAGTTTTTTAAAGTATAAAAAGTTCTAAGTATACCTTAGTTGCCGCGTTACTTGAAACAGATGTAAATTTTATTATAAGTAGACAATGCTACTTTTTCTATGAACCTCTAATTGAAGACAAAAAGTTACCAACGTTTTTAAGACAGTGATCAAAATTAACCTTAAAAGTTGTTTTATATAGTCTCGAAAATCATGTCCATCATCCTGATTAAAAATATTAATATTTCATGATAATATAACTATCCTGTTTAAAAAGCACAGTAGGTGCGTACTTGAATAAGAGTGAAAAGTTAGCGTTTACAGGAATACTAATCTTTAGGTTGTATGTATGTATGTACCCGCTCTATTCCTCAAATCATATACTGTTTCCAGTTTCTCTATCAGATTTAAATATAGTTACCACTTCTTTATATTTTACCTTTTTTATGAGACTGTCCTTCATTATTACTGCTATTGACTGTGAGACTTAAATAGTTCAGTCTTCTATGTTCACAGTTGGTCAATTTCATGTCTGAATTTCTCGAGCACCTCTTCACCTCTCTATACCTGCTTTGATATTAAGTTAAATATCAAATAGGTTTACGAGTTCTTGAAGTCTCCCGTTTGCTTTGAGAGAGATGAAACCACATTCAACCTTAGCATAACAAATTACTGATTCTGCCTTGGTGTAGGAGTATTTACTTATATGTTTATTAAAAATGGTATATTTATTAAAATTTGATACATTTTTACTAATGTTAAGTAGGTATTACGCTTAATTTGTCCTACTGATATTTTTTACCCCACTGTCAAGGAAGGGTTATATTTTTCGTGCGTATGTATGTATGCGTGTAATATTCTTTATTGCCTCGTATCTTCCAAACTGCTAGATCAATTAATATAATTAAGATATCGTTAGATTTTTCTTGATAACCCAAGTGTTCTTAGATAGGTGACGCTAGAAAAAAATAAATATGGTGGCTGTGAGTTGCCATTGTTTGAAGTATCAAAAAATAAAACTATCTTAAATCGAATAATGCAATATGGGTATCAAATTAAAGAGTTCACCATAAGAATTTCAAAAAGGTATATCATGATAGATTGATTGATGGCAGGCGGGGTTTTTTTTATAGTAGTATAATTTACAGTGTAATGGACATCAATGCTATAACTTAATATAGCGAATATTATACATTAACAAACACGATCGAATTCTATCCCGTCGCAGATCAATAATATACTATTAAGTATCGGTTACCAAGCAATAAAGAGAACAAAAGACTCGTCTAATGTGCCAAGCAGTACATCTTATGCCGTGGTAGCAAATCATCTATTGAAGTGTCAGCCCCACCATTATTCCGACTGATCCGTAGCTTTCAGCCGAATTAATTATTGCTTTGTCGATCCTCTACAGCTCGTCCATGATAGAAATTAATGAACTCCGAAAGCCTGACTGCTAGACGCTAATAAAGTAGCAGCGAACGAATCGATTAAAATTTGCACCGGGATAATGATCTGTATGATAATGAGTTTCAATAAATCTAAGCGTTTCTACGGTACCCGCAAGGAAAACCAATTTTAGACTTACGGGTAACTATAAATACTATAGTAGAAAGGAAGAATTTTAACATTATGATAGGATTTATTAAATATCTTAATAGTTTACTATAATATTGTTTTTATTCTTGTTTTGCTTAGCAACTATAATAATATTTTTTAGATCACTTGGGAAAACCACGAGTCAATAATTTCCAAGGTAAATATGTATGATCATTTGCATTGGCATACTTTATGGTCTTAGTAACGTCGATCCGTTGTATGGATTAAAGTGAAACTTGGACCGACACATCATGTTCAGATTTAAAAATAGGATAGGTTGTATTCCGGTGTGTACCCGTGGCATGATTTGGACATATATATTATTATATATATTTATGGAACCACTCTTTCACAGGTGAAACCGTGACTGAAAACTCGTACCATATAAACGGTTTCATTTAGAGACACCAGCAATAATCGTAGACAATATAACAACGCTTTATTGTAAGCTATACGAGGACTGGAGCGAGGGTGACAGCGGTGAGTGTTTGCTCGCTCCCATCGACGTCCGATGGGATAATGGCGGTACTCTCAACATAGAATATATTTCAAATAGAGAGGACATCTCGTACATAACAATTAACACATTTGAAACCTTATTTGCTTACTTTAGTAACAAAAGTGACAGTCAGTAATGAACCTGAAGCTATTTATAACAGTAGTTATTTTTAAGAAGTTATTTATGATAAATGTCTTTTTAGTAGCCAGGATTGCCTTTGCTCTTTAACTGGATTTACAAATTGTCATAAATATTTCAAACATTCTACCAAAAGATGACCGGTCAGGTCAGTAAAACCTACAATCATGATCGAATACCGTCGGGATTAAGTCGTATGGACACTGGTAGTGATCACCAAAATGAAGGTGTACAGGTTTTCAGTCCACATCCAAATAAGAATCCTGGATCTGCCACTGGTATCTTGCCTACTTTCTATCTAATATATGTTCTGTGACTCTGAAATCCGAGCTCCGGTTGCGCTTCGCCTTAATGAATTCTCACTATACAATCTTATCTACCTTTAATAGGCGCCTTATACAAATACTTCTGTGTCCAGAGTGCTAGTTTGAAGAGCCAATCTGAGTGTTATAGCTGTGTTCATACTGTGTTTACTGATGTTTTAGCTTTCGATATATTATTTATTTATTTTTGCGTGTTTTTATTTTGTGTGTGTCGCGTTTGTTGTTTAACACGTACCTATGTTTTTAAATACTCTGTGTGGCCATTGATAGCGGCCTACTACAGGACATAAGTCTTTAATTATGGGTCTTTTTCACATATTCACTCATATACGCTGCTTTATCTCGGATAATAGAGGTATGAGTGGCCAACTCAAGGGTGGGAAGTTCTTTAATATAACTTGATAACCTATACTTCCAGGGTGCAAAGAATACTTGCATGTTTGATTACGAACATAATATGAGATTATTAAAGCAAATTTTTACTAAATCTATACTAATATAATAAAGAGGAAAGATTTGATTGTTTGTTTGCATTGAATAAGCTCCGAAACTACCGAACCAATTTGAAAAATTATTTCACTGTTGGGAAGCTACACTATCCCCGGGTGACATAGGCTATATTTTTTTTTACTATTTTTCCTGACGCGTAGCTACGCGGGGGCGATGTCCTAGTATTAAATAAACGTAAAATCATGTCGTCGTCGCTAAGGGAAAGCGAGATCTTATTAAACGTAAACACAGAGAACATCAGTAGTCTTCACGAACACTTGAAGAGAATTGAAGAAAAAGTCTATAGGTACGTATAAATTCTTGGGAGCAAAGGTACTGAGGATCAATTTTCACCTCAAAGGAATGAGATTTATCTACGACTTACAAAGGGACGGCAACTAATCGAAGTGCTAAGTAAAGGACTTTTTATATTGAGATCGAGTAACGAGAAGCGACAGGGAACAATGTGAATGAATGGTTTCTACAATATATAAAGCTATATAAACCAACACAATAGAAACATAACTTAAGTAGTGATATAATTGCCGTTGGTGTGAACTAGCTAGTTAGTGGTCGAAATCGTCTATTGGCTTACAACACCACTCAAATCGATTAGATGGAACTGTTCATTGCGCGTCTAACCATTTTCGTCTCCTGTAAAGTTGGTAAAAATTACATAAGCGGTGTTGTTAGCTAAGGGACGATATGTATTGTTAGATCTATTCCGGAGAAGAAGCAATTTGTGACTAATAAGTTTATTATATTGTAATAAATGACCAATTCGTCATACCTATATTGTTATTTTCTTCTTTATACAGCAAAATGTGCTATGAATTATTCACTAAAGTTAGTAAAATGTCCCCCTCAAATTATTAGTGCAGTCATTGAAGCATTATTGCTCCGAATTTTTTTACTGTGAACCGATTTGCGTGAAATTTTGGAATTAGGTTCATCTTACCCTTAACTTCAAAAGTGAAAATGATTTAAACTCCGCACTCACCCTGGGGGTGGTTGCCACCCCTTCTCGGGGGTGGACATTTTTTTTTTCAAAATAACCTCGGATATCGATAGAAGGGCTAATTTTAAGCAAAAAATCACATATAAAGTTTTTCGAAAAATCCAATACTTTTCAAGTTATTGGCAATTGAAAAATCGCAATTTTTTCACGTTTTTCATAGGTCTTTTGCAAATATCTCCAAAAATATATGTTTTATCGAAAATTTTATAAGAACCAAAATTGTAGCAGATAAAAAAACGAACAATTTAGTTTTTTTTAAATCATTCTAAGTGCAATATTAAGCTACATATTGAAGATCAAAGCCGTTTTTTATTTTGTCTGAAATTTAATCTATGTGTTCAATGCCATCTAGCGGCGAACAGATGCATTTTATGCATTCTGCCATAAAGAAAGTTTTTGTAGTGCTTGAAATAAGCTTTAAAATGAGCACTGTTAAAGGTCTTTTGCATGTAAAATAAGTGAGCTGTATTGAAAATAAGAAGACCATTTAATATTTTTTCTTTTAAATCAATGGGTTTCATAAGTGCCATTTCCGCCAAAATGAAAATTAATCGTATTCCGCCTAGAAATAACTTTATTATGAAGAGTTTGATAGATTGTATCAGTTTGACTGCTTCAGGACACATATTTAAAAAAAAATCAAGATTAAAAAAAAAGAAAAAATTTCAAATTTACAAAAAAAAACACCTTTTTTTCATAATATCTCAAAAATGACGACAGATACGTAAAAAAGTGTAGGGATGAAAAATTTAGGTATTTTTCTGACGAACAATTTGGTTTTTTTTTATTTCTGTCAAACAAAAATTGACGGAGATATGATTGTTTAAAGAGCGCGCGGCAGCGCAATCACAGTCTCTCTTAAGCCCTTTAACCCTTCACCGTTTTAAAAAAAGGTTTTTTACTATATATTGCAATGAAGGATGTTGTAGCTCTGTTAATTACCTTTAAAATGGTTTGTTATAAATTGTGATAGCATGAAAATTGAAGGAGTTATGGTCCAAAAACTTATCATATTTTTTTCTACTTAGTAACTGAAAATTTCGGAGTGTGAATATTTGGAGCAATGTGAAAGTACGCAGTATAATAGAGACCCAAAACTATTGTAACGTGTATATATATACATAATATGGCTCATATATTTTGGAAACGTAGGCATGAATACATACCAACGTTCTTACATGTATATATAACACATTTGAGTGAAGGGGCCAACGAAAAAGCCAGGTTATCAGCTGTGCGTGCTCCGTTTATTCGTTTTAATATGACCAGTAAGTTTTTAAATATGTAATCATATATATTTACTGTTTTAATTTAGGGGTAGTTTTAAGGGTAGCAAAGTTGAAGATTATGATAATCACTTTCGAGAGTGTAGAATAATATTTAAATCCTTTTCATTTAATCAAAAAAAAAATTTTAACAATTTTTTATCAAGGGGTTGTTTTTAAGGGTTGAAAGGGGGTTAAAAATTTGACTATTATTATAGAGAACAAAATAATACTTACTCTATACTTACATCTTTTTATGTCATACCAAAGTAATTTTTTGTGATTTTTTTAATTTAGGGGTTGTTAGCAAGGGTTGTAAGAATTTCAAGGGGTTGAAAATGATTTTAATATGAGGTAATTGTGTTAGAAAACACTTTACAATTTCAAAACTTACTATTACACATGTTTTCTAGCGATAAAATGGCTCAATGTTAATTTTTCCATTAAGGGGTTGTTTACACCCCTTAAAAATAATTTGCGGAGTTCAGATTATTTTCACTTTTGAAGTTAAGGGTTAGATAAGCCTAATTCCAAAATTTCATGCAAATCGGTTCACAGTAAAAAAATTCGGAGGTAACACCGTATTTTTCGCTTCAATGACTGCACTATATAGGATTTTTAAACTTTAGTCTTCTGATATAATTATAACAAAAACGCATGAACCTATAAATAAATAAATACATAATATGTTATGCACCAAAATATTTAAAAATAATTATTATTTTAAATTACGCAGCGATAAATCATGATATTTCATGTCTAAGGATAAGACAAGTCGTTTAAGTAAATAGTATTTTGATTTCCTTTAACACCTATCGGTTCTAAAGTCACGTAGCCGCCGGAGGTTTCAATATCATCCACCTCACGTCGAAGACATTCTCTTGTGTGAAATCTACACGATGAGAATTTCCCAAATAATAACATTTATAGAGCGAATGTCTGCCTATAAATTGAAGTTATGACGGAGAGATAGAATATATTTGTATACGGTTATTTTTAACAAAATAAATTATATATCTTACCCAACTTTGCGACAAAGTATGCGATGTTTGCCTCTAAGTGGTTGTGCATTTATTGTTTGTTGCGAAAGTCTAATAAACCTATGTAATTTTTAAAGTGTTATAACCGTTGGTGAACTATATAAATAAATAAATAAATAAGCTTTAAGATAACAGAGAATTTCCTGCCCGCTTTGTATAATTTATATAACGTTGTATATATAATTATGTTGTAAGAATATGTTGCGTGGGTACCTACTTGTTACACTAAGATACTAGTCGAAAAGGATTAGTGTAAGAAACTGCTCGACTCGCAAAAATATCCAACTTTATTAAGTTGGGTGCAGATAAGGAACTCTTTAGCCAGTTAATCTAGCGAAACAACGGGACCGTATTCTCAAGTAAGCAGCGAACTTGAAATTCAGGAGATGAGTTTCACAAGCAAATGTGTTGTGTTGAGTGAGTAAACACTATGTTGTGTAACATTTGTTACACCTTGTTAGTATGTAATACCTACTGTTAAGAAAATAAATAAATCTAAGCATTATTACAATTAATCATGTTTATTAAATTGAAATATTATTGTGCACACACATCTATTTCTGCAGTGTACAAAATCAAATATTATCTTAAACAATTGTGTACCGGTCGAAAGGGTGTAGATTGTCGTTTATACTTATACAAAGTGCGACCATCTATCCTCAGGTGAGAAACTATGTATCTGTTATTGTAACTCGAAGTTGGCAAATAAGTACTACCAGTTACTAACTAGTCGATTGCTAATAATTATTTATTAATAGGATTATTACTTATAACTGTCCTAATTGTCCACTATCTTACTAACTTATTAACACATGATACCTACCTACTTACTAACAGGACTTCCTAATACCACAATCCTTCTTTCAGTCTTATTCAAGATTTGCCGGTGGGATGGTGGCATTACAGGCTCGTTATCCAATCCTTATCAAATTAAAAAAATATATATAATATTATTATTATAATATGCCAAAGTTCCAATGCCTATCCTCCCTAAATAGAAATGTAAATACATATTATTATTGTCTTGTAGGTTATTTTATGTAATATATTGTGTAGAAATTTCCTCTTAAAAACTGTCTAACATACAAGACGTCCTGTCTCACGAGAATGCCCGTTCTGCGCCGTAATAATGTCAAATGTGTTGTTTCTTGAAAACTTTTGTGACACGTACAAGAGATATTATAGTGAACTAGACAGACAGTAACATGAAACTTTCCAGTGAGGGTTGGGAACTGACTGATCAGTAATGCGAAGATGATGTATTAAATTTTAGACCACTAAAACAATACAATGAAGCGCTCATGGCCCGGCGGATGGCGTCGATCCGAAGTAATCGATAAAGTTAAACAACAGCGGGTGCGGTCAGTAATTGAATGGGTGACCGCTAGTGCCAAAAGTTCTTGAGCGTTTCTGTGCTTCGGAGGGCAAGTAAAGCCGACGGCTTTACGTCCCAGTTGTTATCATAAGATAACGGTCATTAAGCCATGTCGGAGGCCCTGGGCGGTTTGACAACTTCCGACACTCGGGTTGGTCTTCACCAATCCACACTGGAGTAGCATGGTTGAGTATGCTCTAGGCCTCCTCAAGAGGAGAGACCCGTGACCAGCAGTGGGTCATTAATGGGTTGAAGCCAAAACAATGCATTAGGCACATTCATGAAGTCGATTTTCGACTTTTCCCATACACTGGGTGAATAAACTCAGGTGAATAAAGTCGACGGCACCATAATTTTATCGTAGTATCACACGCCGGGTATCCGTTAGTAATTTATAAAAAACTTTCACACCAGATTCAAACAATCTGTTCTGTTTAGTAAAAATTCTCTCGAACCGCGCGTGGCCCTTGCCAAAGTGTTTCGAACTGGGGAAACATCTGGGAGCAACGGATCGGTTCTGAAAAGAACTCAGAAGTAGTTAGTGAACGATAAGTTCTATGTTTGAACACTTGCATCTGCCTGCTCCCGAACAGATGCATTTTAAACTGTCCAACTACTTTCAAGTTTCCATGAAATAAAAGAAGCATAAAATGGTTCGCTGACAGCGATGTTGCCAGTTGCCAATCTATACGCAAATGAAGGATAGTTCCAACTGAGAGGACGTGTATTTCAAGGTGAGCTTTTTAAACAATTTACTGTTCTACCTTAGTTTAAATGAATTGTAGCTAAAGATAATTATGTAAACAGCTATTTTTTTAAACAAACATAATACATTACGCAAAATCATTTTAATTTGACCCACATATAAATACTTCTGCGGGATCATTAACTCCAGCAATAAAATACATGGTTTAGATTGGAATCAATAAATTAAAGATTAAAGCTATTAGCGAAACGAAAACAGAGAATTTCCCGGCCATTTATAGTTTAAAGCTGCAATATCTGCTGCAGTGGTATATTTAGTGCCGTGGGCGTAAATTCTTTTATATCCTGCTGGAAGAAGGCGGGAATTAATACGGTCGAGACGTTGGCTACCCACGGAGAATGGATAGTTGAATGCCACTCAGCTATCTAAACTATTGCATTCGAACGTTCTAACTTTAGCTTTCCAAAGAAGCTTAGTGACTTTGTACATTATATTTTTAGGTTCGTTCTGGGTGTGTTTGTATGAAATTTAATAATTTCTATCGCAAAGTTAATGACGATAATAAAATTTTGATCATAACGTGTAGTTATCTTGCTCGACTATTATTAACAATGATTTTATTTATTCATTTTATCCACTCATAGAGAGCGTAAAACCAGGTGTTTTGGCTGTTCATACCTGACAAATGACCGATGTGATCGTTGCTCACACCAAAGGCACGGGTGCGTTGCTGGCCTAAAAGGAGCGTGAATCTGCATTATTTCTCTAGCCCGCATTATTGTGAACGTAAGTATCATGTTTTCTGAACCGACGGAGTTAATAATTTACAATAATATAAATATCTACTAAAGGCTGGCAAGTAGTAACGCATTCATAAATAAATCCACTGCACGCCCTATTCCATGCAAGCCTTATTGCATGCAGTGTACTTGACGAAAAACTAACGCAAATATTATAACAGCGCATGAAGAACGAACCATAATCTTCAACACGCATTCCTCACCACCGTGATTATGCTAATATTTAATAAACATTTATTCGGACCTTCTTTAGTCGGCTTACGAAGGGTAAGAGAGGTATCCAACATGACTCCAAGCTAAAAGTATGTAAATAACATCACTTGCATAACTTTGTTACAAGTTGTTACGATGATATTCTTCAAGATCCATAATTTATTTTCATCCGTTTCATTACCTTAATTCTGACATTTTTCTGCGCTTTTTTACATCTTGTTGATACGCCTATTAGGGATCATGTAACTTTTGAGTTTCAACTGTGTAACACAATATATTGTGTAGCTCTTTGTTTTGGTGAACTTATTCATAGCTATTCCACGGTTTTTTCGTTAAAAATACTATTAACTAATACTATTAATAAAATTACAAACTTTAAAATTATAATAATATGTATTTGAAATAATTAATCATAGAATAAGTTATTATATTAAGGAATTGATCTGTGTGTCACTGGATCATAAAAATAGCTATGAATGAAATCGCCAGGATAAAAGAAATATCTACCTAAGGTACCTATTGAGTGAACGAGATTTCAATCAGGTACAAAGTACATACCTAGTACAAATATAACCTTTATGAAAATTAAAATCTGTTACCGTTTTCCCTCAAATCGAGAAGGAAGAAGAAAAAAGTCAGTTAATTACAAAAACAAAAGCTTTGAAAAGCTTATAATTACAAATTAGTAAACTCGGCATTTTTAACAAGTTAATCTGTACTTTATGTATTTAAATTATGCAAAGCTTAATGAAGCGAGGGGTTTGCAAATTGTTGCCAAAATGTGCCTTTGATTTTATGATTCTGCCTTGTGCGTTCCATGGTAATTAAAGAGTGATTTGAAGTTGTCAGCAAGAATATCTATTTGCAGATATAAAAATCTTAAGTTTAGTACTATACATCTTTATAAACCTGGTGTAATTCTGAGTTTCATATAGCCCTTTAAAATATTCATGCTCGTGTGGATATGCCTTAAAACCGAAAAGAAATTCAAAGAAACAAAGATCAAGCTTCATCTACGAGGAATTATTCTAGGGCAATGTTTTCTGTTATCAACAAATTACTTTATTTATTTATTATATTTATATAAACTTACCACGAATATTGCAGAACAATTATCCTAATGCGTTAGCAGAAAAACATACAATAATTTAAATTAGATCACATCACATCATTATCTAGAGCTGAAATCGTGCGGTCTCGAATTACTCACAATATTCACCCAAATACATTTAGACACACACCGCTATACAGATAGTAGATTTTTGTGTCAAATGCACTTTTAATATTTTTATGTGCACAAGAGTGCTTCTCTTACAAGTATTTCAGACACATTAGTCAGATTGAAACCTCTCCACTAAACTTAGAATTGCAAAATAGTAGTGCGACCGCTCTCCGTTGCTCTTTGAATCAAAGAAAACATTCCTTGTCGATCTTACTGTGTAAATTGAATTTATTTCTAGACTCCTTTAGGAAGATACCAATATATTTTTAGCCACGTCGCGTCGTTTTGGGTGTGATAATACTAGGATTATTTTACCCAGGAAAACATTATCGTGTAATGTATAACATATATGTAATTATATTATACCTACCTAATATGTACGTATGTGTCGGTAGCATTGTTGTTGGGAATTATTAATAGCCACAAAATGGCCAGTGGGCTCTAACTTACCATTTTGTGGCTATTAGCTCACTTTCCAGCAATTTTTATAAAAAGAAAAATATTTAACGGCAATAAAGGTGCAAAGTTTGAAATATCTTTGTACTTAACAATACAAAAGGAGAAAGATATAGGGTCTATTGTTGAAATGGCGGCGCTCGTTCATTTGCGTGCCCCGGGGAGGTTAATCAAAGTTGAAGAACAACGTCAGCGGAAACTAATTTGATCTAAAGTTGGCGTGTTCGCGGCCAACTTGTTTGCACTACCAGTTACCGTAACGCAATATACGAGATATTGTATTCGCCGATCCTAATAAGCTAATTAGCGTATTCTACCAAATTGCCTATTATAGAAAAAATTCAATGGAAGATATTAAGTTTTTTTACGGTAAAATAAGTACTTAACATTTTTTATAACGTAACTATACAAGGTAATTTATTATATACAGGATGAATTTTTCAAGTGTGCATGGATGACCAAATCCGAAAATACCAGGAATAGCGAAAAACACTCGAAGGAGTCTCAGGGCCGATTTATATTAAAACTAAAACTGCATCATTACATTTTTGAAATATCAATATTTCTAGTCAGGAATTGAACTCGCTGATTTTGAAAAAAAAATACTTCCTGTAAAGTCAAAGTCAAAATAATTTATTCATATAGGTATCACTGATACACTCAAGTGATTAAGTACTCTGTGGATACACTTATGCACGATGTATTATTAAACCCTTCGATAGTCGCTAACAAGGATCAAATTTTGAGAAGCAATGACATACGAAAAATCAATATTTCAGTCTAGGAATCGAACCTGTTGATTTTGAAAAAAAATGCACCCCGTATTTTTACACCATTCGATAGTGTCGCTAACAAGGATCGAATTCTGGGAATTAATGATATACGAAAAATCAATTTTTCAGGCCAGGGATCGAACACGTTGATTTTGAAAAAAAATTACCACGCACAATTAAAAAAATCTGGATCGGATGTGCTTTATAGACTCTGAAACCATCCAACCGATATGCCTCAAGATGGTTTCATTTGAAAGGCAATAATCCGAAGGTGGTTTGAAATCACTAAAACAATTCATTAGCACATTCAGTCCATTGATAAAGTGGATTTTCCACATTTCCCATACAAGAAGATATTATGTAAAGATGACGCATAAACAATAAACAACACAAAAACAATGATCTGTCATTGTCATCAGAATTTTTTATAGCTTAGTGGAACACGCCGCGCTGGGTATTCACTTTTTATTTATATTATACTTTGAGTAATTATTTTTTTATCACTATAACAGAAATGGTAATAGACCTAATAGAGACATATATTATGTAATTAATGTAAATAGATACAAGAAAAAATTGGTAACGTCTTCTATTAACAATACGGATAACTAAAGAGCAAATCGAACTGAGATAAAAAAATACCACAGCGCCGAAATTCATCATATTCGCGAGTGATAGATGAAAGATCGTCAGCCTTTTCGGAATAAGAATATTGGACACAATGTATAATCCCCGAAGATATATTCGATTGGATGAATCTGGCGCCACTAACCGCCGTGACCGAAATTCAGCTGAAACTTTGATTAAAAGGCTTAAACGCGCTCTACCTTGAAATATGGAGGGCGTCAACCTGACTGAGCAGCGGGTATTTTCTCTACCTGGCTAGTTAATTTCAAACAATATGTGGATGGAGTTTAATCTTCGTGATATTGTCAGGTAAATTTATCAATTAATTATAGCTATCCAAACGTCGCAAGATCTTAAATAAATATATTTAAATGGCTAAAATTTATGTTTTTGTACACGTACATACTTCTAATTGAAGAGGATAAGAATAAATTTTATAACCAATACACAATTAATGGGTATTATTGATGAATTATTCGTCACGTTTATTTTCAATTTCAATAACAATAATAAATTTAAATTAACGAAATCAACTAAGTATAACATTAAATTATCGTGGGCGTATCTCGTGAACACATGTCTAGACCATAATATTGTAATAATGATTGTACATAAATGCATTGTAAAGGTTGAAAGTGTAACTTGTTGTAAGCGTACCTTTTTCGACTTTCCATTCTTCCGGAGAAGCTTGGCGCAGCAGAGCCCTCTGGTGTCGGGCAGCGGCGCGGGCGGGCGCTTCGGCCAACACAGCCGCTTCGGAGACTCCGCCGCCGCCTCGCTTCGCGCTTCCTCCTTATCTTCACACATCACACCCTGCAGTGTCCACCCCGCTCTACGCTACCCAAATCTCACAACCAAGATACCGATACTTTATGAGAATCTGTGGCATTGTTTTCTCAGTAAAACTACGGACGACTACGATAACGATATCTCGTCCTAATATATTATTGAAAATAGCCTGCTTTTGTTTATTCTACTCTTATGTAGATGGTGTACAAAAATACTAAGCAGTTATAATATCATTAAGTTCGACAATTTTGTACTATTATATTAATATTCTAGACCTAAATTGAGCCGCGAATTAGCTTACTTCTATTTCATTTAATTTTCTTAACGTCCGATTCAGCATCTGGAACAAGAGACAATACAATTATAAATAAGATAAACACATTAAAAACATGCAATTTTTTAGATATCGGCACACTGGATAGCTCTTTTAGATAAAAATTATTGATTGATTTAAAAAACGACATCTAATAATGATTCATGGCAAATACTTATTAGGTAGGTACTTCAACTTTAGAAAATTTTTTTATTAATCAACAAATGCATGTGAATTTATTTTAAACAGACTTCAAAAAAAGGAGGAGATTCTCAATTCAACTGTTTTTTTATGTTTGTTACCTCAGAACTTTCGACTGGGTGAACCGATTTTTATGATTCTTTTTTTAATCGAAAGCAAGTGATTGTCGTGTGGTGGTGTGGTGGGACCTTAGGGTACGATTCCACCAAAATAGTGTGCAGCACATTTGTTTACAAACATTTTGTGCAAAACTCCAGCATTGCACTTTAAGCTAATATCGCGTTTAGCTGCTGTCTCCACCGGCAAGGCTGTGCGTAACTTTTGTAAACGCACAGTGTGGCACACTTGTGCACAAACATGTTCACTGAGAAGAGTTTTCTGTCTTCAGATGTTAAATATGGACGGGCATGAAAACGTAGTGCTTTGTGCTGCAGCTTGTGTTTTATTATTTAGTTTGCTTAAAAAGAAACGAAGAATAAAAGCAAGACTGAGTTCGTGAACAATAAGCGTGTACGCGTCGACGCGAGTCCACTGCGTACATGTGTGCGCGCACAAAAGTATACAGATGTGCGTGACAATTTTAAATGTTCGCGCACAATTTGTTACTGTATGCCCGAGTGACTCGACCAGCGTGAACATTTGTGTCGTACACTGTGCATTACAGTGCCGCACAGTTCAGCACACTGGTGGAATCATGCCTTTAAATTTGAACGAAATCTGACATGGTGACGAATACTCAATATCACGCCAACCGATTTCGATGATTCTTTTTTTATTGGATGTACTTCATTTGAAGTCGGTTCTTTTTTTGTTAAAATTTAGTCATATGGAAACTTGCAAGTATTTTATTCGTGTTTTGAGAAATTGACATGGAATAATCAAGTAACAGCTTTACCCAAATCGTTGAATATTTATACAGCAATATGCCGAGGGAAAACTTTTCAAAGATAATTACCAAAGCCTATTTAATTTTTCGAAACATCCTGGTTCAGTTCTTTAATATTCTTGACAGGACTTCCGCGGTACGAATAATAATTATAATAATACAGATTAAAATAATAAACAGGAAATGAAAGGAACAAATACTTCAAAACTTTCTCGTTAAAATGAATGTTTTAATAGCTAATAAATTATTTATTTTTAAGGATGTTGTATTTCACAACTCACGCTTACATTTTGTGATCGATCAATACAACTGTAATCCTGTTAATTACACAGTCTCCTATTGAAAATAATTTGATAAATAAACATCTTTGATATCCGTAGAATGTCGTCATTAAAAATTACAACCATTCCCACATAATGTATGTATTATATTTATTTATTATTTATTTAACTCTTTATTGTACACCAATAAAATAATACAACAACAAGTAAACAAGTAAAGCAGACATATGAGGTACAAAAGGCGGTCTCTTCGCTACATAGCGATCTCTTCCAGATAACCTTAAGATGTGGAGAGCTGATTAGAGTAAGATTTAATGAGGTGCACGAATAATATGGAGGAAATTACAAATATTATTTAAAATAATAATATCATAACTATAGATGACAAGCATAAGAAGAAGAGAGAAGGGAGTAAGGAGAGAAACTGAATAGTTAGACAGATAATGGGCTTTTACCTAGTTTTTAAAAGAATTTAAAGTACTTGCGTTACGAATACAATTAGGAAGGGCGTTCCAGAGACGGACAGCTGTGACTGTGAAGGAATGTTGGTAGAAGGAAGAATAATGAGCAGGAATAGCAAGGCGCAGAATTCTCGAGCAGCGAGGACTTCGATCATGGGTGAGGTAGAGGAACTGGAAATGTGTTTTAAGGTAAGGAGGATAACATGGATTGAATAGTACACAGTAGAGAAGAGAAAGAATATGAGCACCGTCCGTATATTCCGTCACTAAATTGAGATAAAATATTTTTTGAAGAACACCAACGTCACAACCGATAATTTGTTCCACTGGAGGACAGGGATCTCTCCTTAAAAAAGGACTTGTGGTGTTCCAACTGGGGGACTGAGCACCAGTTCTTTCTTGACGCTCATGTCGCTGATGTCCATGGGCGACGATAGCCACTAACTATAGAGTGAATCGTCAGCTCGTTTGTCGACTATATCCATTAAAAAATTATTAATAATTTATTAATGAAATATAAAAATATAAAATTTATTAATTAAAATAAATTAAAAATTATTAAATTATTAATTAAATTTTTTTATGAGTTTGACAAGCTGAGACACTCAGGTTGTTGGCTTATCTCTAGGGTCTAGTCTCTAGGTTTCCTAAATTACCTACATACAGTAAAAGAAGAGCACTAGGCATCGTGGTCGCTTATGGCTAGAAGCCATATTTGAATACACTGGTAAAGCTAATATAGGAAACTAAGTAACGTAACAAAGCTAACATTCAGAAATACGAGTATAACATAACTAATTCAGTTATACATTATACAAACAAACTACGAGTATTAAACAAGTTCACCTGAACCGCTGGATTCATTTTAACAGCTAATATCCCATTCTGTTTGTCTTTCGAGGCAATAAAATGACTTTTATGCAAATCATACGAATTCTATACATTTTTGATGAGTTCTTCCCCGACATATCCTCGGCATTTAATTAATATATTTTCCATTAAAACTTTTAAGTTTTCGTATCTGTTGATTTTTATTCTGCATAAGAATTATTTTAAAAGGTCCGTTTGTTTCAATTACGTGAAGGCTAGAAGTAGTAACTAAATCTATTCCTAATTGCAAGAAGCAACACGTCATCTTTCTCTCTTTTTTATTATTGGTTAATAACTATAATATTTGTTTTTATTTTTAGTAAAGGAGACGGAAAAACAGGACGCACAATTTTTCAAATAAACTTCCATTTTTTCAGCGGAAGAATGTACTATATTACAATATTACGTATAATTTTATTGAACTGGTACAAAATGAACAGAATTCATAAATATCTGGTACAAACTCAAACTCGAATATTCTATAAATTTCTAAGTACCATTTGAATTTTACGACCGAATGGTTTTTGCCCTTTTGTTTTTGATATTCATAGATTAAAGTCAAAGCGCTGGGTTTGCTGAAAATAAATAACAAAACGTTTTTTATACCACGGTAAAACGTATTCCCGTAGGCTTTATGAACAAATATTATAGGTTTTTTTACGTTGATCGGTTTTATGAATTATTCCTGTACTTCAGTTTTAAAGCAAATGAGCACGTATGAATTATTCTTCTCTAATTGCTTTTTAATATTGACGTAGGTACCTGTAGGAAATAGTTATGTTTTTTTTAAATGTGAAGTTCCATTTAGGAACTTCCATTTGGATGGAATGTACATATTTCGGGTCTATGGCATCGTTTTCACCTCTTATAAAGTAACCCATGACTTCCACCCATAAAATGGCCCACTTCAGATTCCTGGTCTCTTTTTATAACTGAGAAGGCCTAGATTGGTCTAGAGCATACACAATACGTAGTTTCCATGGTTACCACGCTTTTTCCATGCAGAATTGGTGAAGGATTTAATGGCCAGCCCAAGTGTCGAAAGTTTCTTCGACGCTATTGCGTGCCCTCCGAAGCACGGAGGCACTCAAAAATTTTTGTCACTCATTTTGTAAGCCATTTTATATTTTCCAAAGCGAAAAAACAATTTTTTCCTAATTGTATAGTGGTTTACTGACAATATTCTGTAAAGTTAATGTTTAAATTGTAAATTCTCATTCCAGCTATCTCCCTAAAGATAAATCTCTAGAATACTGGCAACATTACCTTATAGAGCAGCGAAGGAGATTTATAAATTTTAAGGCTGTTTTGAACTTAACATCTGGGATATAAAAATTGACCGCATTTATAACACAGGACTAAATAAAAATAATTAGTATAAAACATTATTTTAATTATTAAAATAATTACGTAGGGGTTTCCTGTCAAAAAGTAAGCAACGTAATCGATTCTTTTTTTTCGATGAATATTCGGAAGGATTTCCGAAACTCTAATTTTACTGTAATGTGACGACTCACGAGTCGTCAAGTCTCAAGAGAAACGTCTCTTAATGGTTAATTGATTGCCATGCCGGAAAGCCATGCCTAGGGTCATGGGTTCAATTTTCGATACCGAGCGAGGCGTTTTAAATGGTGAATTTGAATTTCTCTTCTCGGTCTGGCTATGTATGTTCTTGTCTTTGTGTGTTGTCCACAGCACCCACAACATAGGGAACTGTAGTGTGTACCATTATTTTTTTTTAAACCAAACTGTGGCGATTTAATAAGTTAAAAATAATAATATCGCTACAGTCCTGAGCTGATTGGTAACTGTACCCATAAAAACTCACATTTCGGATATAAAACTGTCTGTGACCTTATAATTAGTAAGAATGATGAAATGAATGATGGCGAAAGAAACCTCACATCAAACCAAATGAACAACTTTTTGTGTTAAATTTAGTCAGGCTCTTAGTTAGGCTCTTTGACTAAAAATAGAGAGTACCTTTAAACACTTACAAGTGTTTACAAGTGACTGATTATTATTAAGGTTCTATAAGAGACGAGTCCCACAGCCCTCCGATTACCCCTGAAGTTTGTTGACGTGCTAGACTACGAACATTTTTTATTTTTTTTCCAAGTCCCCGCCTCGACGTTGGCATATAATAAACCACTTTAAATCATAAAATCAGACGCATTTCTATTAAGCCGGCAAGGAAAAATGACCTCCATAGAAATAAAACGAAAAGAGCAAAATTAGCCACGTATTGTTTATGGAAGGGCGCCGTATGTGATGTGCTTTGGTAAACAAATCCACTATGAATTTAAAGAGCTTTGATGTTATGCTTAATATTTACTATTTATAGAATTTTATATGTAGCTACATAAAATTACGAACGTACCTCTTCTAAAAAAATTATTTATGTATTTATTTATTTCATTCCATAATAAAGATTTATACAGGGAAATTGTGTTTTAGGGTAATTTTAGGGATTTACTTGTAAAAAATATCATAAAATATATAATAGAATGATCATAGTTTACAAACTTAGTCACTCCTAAAAGGAATTAGAGGCAAGAATTTTTAAGCTTTCTAATGTTTAAGGTTTTATGTTTCTGACACGTTTTGTGATTTGCACCTAAGATAAACAAACAATATGAACATGTTTACGGAATCATACTGATTCATTGTGGTTTCAATAAACTGAATATACAAATAGTATGTTAGCGTTATTCAACATTCTGTATCTTCTAAACAAAACAAAAGAATAAAAGCAACTGAAACATTTTTACTAGTAACAAGTATTACTTACAAACATTCAGCTTCTACGATGCAATTGAGAACTAATGAACCATTTGTCTATTATAGCACTGTCTAGTAAATTCTAATCACTAATAGATAAAATCTAAAGTTCGCTAAAAGTTCGTAGCGCGAGTGTAGCAGGGTTACGCGACTACAGCGCTACGCCGACCGAGAGCCGAAAGCGCTCTGAGCACTCGACAGAGTGACGCCTGGCTTATATGCTACGCCGTAGCCAATCGCCCCGTCCATAATTTTGCTACGTCCTATTCCTTCGTTGTGTCGGTAGAAATAGCCCGCCTCGTAAACAGGAACGCTGTTTTATTGCTAAACGGATTTTTCTACGTTAGAAAAGAAAGCGCATGAACCTTTTTGGTTCATAACAATCAAGTCGATTACGTAAATGTTTATTTCTCGCGTACTTTTTGTTTATGACAAAGGACTAGCAATATTGAAGAAAATTGTAAGAGGTATTGATAAGTAAGGAAATAGTTTTTCTAAAATATAAGAGTGGTTGCCACGTCATTATTTTATTTATGTTTCTTTAAAATCATATTTAAAATGGCTTGTAGTTTAGTTAGTTGTCTCTGTAAAAATGTTGATAATTTATTTTAAAAAGTTTGTTTGTTTTCATAATAATAATAATAGGATACATTGAAAGCTAGTAGAGATTTGCGTAGAACAAAGCAGGCACAGATACGTGATCATCGAAGAAAAGCGTATTCTTGTTACAATATAGGATGTGGCGATATTATAATAGATGACAGTATAACCCACAGCACACCAAAATGTGGACTATACTATATAATGAACAAACTATCTGTTGTCGTTTGACCGAGAGCCCGCGGCATTCGATTTGTATCCCAGAAATGGGAAAAATAATATGTTTTACATATTATATAATATTATGTGATAATAATACAGTAATATAAATCTTATAAACACATTATTTTTTGTGGAAATACTTTATTTATTAGAGTTTCGGTGGGAAATCATCGCTCAGGCCATTAGTATCGATTCACCATTAACCTATTGTCTTATAATAGGGCGCCAGTCACTGCATAGTAGAGGATCGTATTGCTTTATGATACATTTCGATTAGAAGTAAATTTATAAGATAAAAATGAAAATTAACAAACTGATTATGAGCAACATCAAAGTGGTTGCCAATGGAACGTTGGCCTTAGAGGATAACTCTTTTTTAACCCTTTTATATAATCTAATTCTATAGCTATTCGGCGGTACCTCAGAAGGCATTTCATTCCATAAAACTGACTGGCATTATCATAATAATAATGCCAAATAATTTTAATTTATGGAAATAGGGCCTATGAATATAAGTCGAACCAAGTAGCTTCTACGCTGTTTGTATACGCTTCGCTTCGTCTTTTACTAAGCGTACTACGAAGCTCTTGATTAAATATCCTGCGTCGGTGTTTCGTCAGTTATATAGCGTGCTTTACCACTCAAGTTTGTATTGCCATTGTATCAGGTGGGATTTTAATCAAGAATTACGTAATAATTTAGCCAGCTAAAATGGCTTACTATTCGACATAGGCGTAATTCTAGGATTCTTTTGGTTCTGTATTCAATTTTGCATGATCCAACTTCTCCTTCATACCTCAAGGAAAATTTTCAGTTCATCTGCTCCACTAGTGACAGGGAACTACGTTCGTCTCGAAATCTAAAGTTTTATTTCCCACCACATAAAAGTGGTTTTTTCCACTATTCCTTTACATTTCAGGCTATACAGCTTTGGAACGCCCTGCCAAATGCCATCAGACAAGCTCCAACTAAATTGACGTTCAAGAGATTGCTTCGAGAACATTACCTTAAATTATCTGCCACGGGTGAAGCATCAACGTACGTTTTATATGTGTTGGCATTACATATTTATGTAAACGTATATTCGTAGGATATTATATATATGTATATATTATATATATTTATATATATTATGTATTTATAGTATTTATATATATATGAATGTAATGGTATGTATTTATATATTTTATATAATTATCTATATACAGTATTGGACGTAAGATATGTAATATAAAAATTAGAATTTTTTTTTTTTTTTGACTGTTAATATCGACAGTTTGCGCCTATCTAACATTTTCACCAGCACCCAGGGCTGACTGGTAGAGAATGCCATTAGGCATTAAGTTTTTGCCCTTGTATACCCTAGATTTAGGTGTTGCAAAAATAAATAAATAAATAAATAAATAATTTATAAAAAATGTTTATTATATGAACGTATATTCAAACTAGCCGCTGCTTTGGAAAAACGCATTAGTATTAAATTTTATCGTAAAGTAAGTTTTACATTGGTTCGATTGGCTTCAACCCATTAATGGCCCACTGTTGGGCACGGGTCTCTCCTCTTAAGGAGGTCTAGAGCATACTCCACCACGCTGCTCCAGTGCGAATTGGTGGAGGGGTTAGTGGCCAACCCGTGTGTCGGAAGTTTTTAAACCGCCCGAGGGCCTCCGACATGGCTTAACGACTGTTATCTTATGATAACAACCGGGACCGACGGCTTTACGTGCCCTCCGAAGCACGGAAACGCTCAAGAATTTTTTGCCACTAGCGGTCACCCATCCCACTATGGACCGCGCCCGCTGTTGCTTAACTTTGTCCATCACTTAAGATCGATGCAAACCGCTGGGCTTTGAGCGCTTCATTCGTTATTTCGATTATCTGTAACTAATGTCTTAATTTTTTCTGGCAAAGTTAGATGGATTGCTGATGCAATTTAAATTTGATTTTAATTTATAAGAAACGGGTTAATATTAATTTGTAGCGAAAAAAAACATCATAAAAGATATTATTATTATG
The DNA here is from genome assembly GCA_963932265.1 of Thymelicus lineola. NCBI lineage: Eukaryota > Metazoa > Arthropoda > Insecta > Lepidoptera > Hesperiidae > Thymelicus > Thymelicus lineola. The sequence goes on along the minus strand of OZ010697.1, from coordinate 8,759,725 downwards.
ATATTTCTTGTTAACAGTCCCTGTTTACAGGGGCAACAATATTTATGATGATTTGTTTCACAAAGTAATCAGGCAAGCTCAGATATTCAGTAGCTAGGCAGGATCGTTATGCAGATGTTTACTGAATATCTAATGAATATACAATTGCACAGAGAAACTTCAAAGATGCATTCTTCAGCATTTTAACGTTTTTGTATAAGAACAGAAATAGTTTTTAAATTACGAGTTGTGTGGCGTATTTAATTGTCTTATCCATAGTGCTTCCTTTTTAGGGTTCCGTAGTCAATATGGAACCCTTATAGTTCGTCATGTCCATCCACAGCATAGCGAAGGGACCCTTATGCTAGAAAGCTGTAATTTGGCATGGATACATATATTTATTAAAACAACAAAGCCGTATTGGGCGGCTTAGAATACTTACCCCAATCCCAAGCCGGATGGATGTCGTAAGAAGCGACTAAATCCGGCCCGCTGGTTGGGACCCTCGAGGGATTATATTGGTATTATTGATTTTAATTGTACATTAATACCATTATAACTATTATTATTTCTCCATGGGGTTCGCCTGGATAGCTACTACCCTTGAGCATGAGTCAGCCGCCAAACGATTCGTCGTGTTCCGGCTTGGGGCTTGAGAGCCAGTTCTTTCTTTCTTTTTCTTCTCTCTTTCTTGGCCGGTAACGCATCAGTGATGCCTTTGTTGTTGCTGATGTCCATGGGCGACGATAGTCACTTACCATCAGGTGGATCGTCAGCTCGTTTGCCAGCTATTTCCACAAAAAAAAAACAAAGTCGTAGAATAAAACTATTACAGTTTATAAATGATGAATTTATATATTTGTAGCAGAAGGAGGTATTCTATGGTATTGGTTATGAAATGATATTCCTTTTACTTTGCACCATGATATATTTCCAGTTCTCCTAACATTCACATCAATATTCCAAAGTACTTCAACACTACGTGATCAATAATAATCTGTTCTACATTCTTGACAATTCCCTAATCTAAATATGACATGAAATTTCTTATATGCCAGCCTCTGCATCAGGCAAGCGCTGTAGAATAAAGAGGTCCGTCCCTGGACCTTCACTGGAGATTCATGGCCTCACCGATACGGCTATCCTGACGTGCGCTCGTCCTCATGCGCGGATTAATTTATCTTGGTACGTCATCACTGGATCAAAGCATGTGGTCTGCTCTAACTGCTGGGTCCGAAACACGTTGTTTTTGTGTTCACTCACGCGGCCATCGCTGACGACCCGCACGGCCTCGTGTGGATAATAAGAATTCTGTAAAAATAGTCTCAACAGTATCTTGCTCGGCTATTCTGACTACATTAACCTCACTCATATTCATTTTTATCATTCATCATTATTAATTTATAGTCAAGAATAATTCGCTCATTAAGTCTGATATTTTTTAAATGTGGACACTTAAAACATAGTGGAGAGAACTATGGTCTGGCCATTTGGTTACCAATCTGGTTCATAAAACTCTACGAAACGTCGCAATTATGTCATTGTCGTCTGGTCCGGTTCAAACCCTGCAGACTCCTGGCCCAGTCTCTTCAAGACTCTTCAGGTACATCGCCCCTTCAGTTCTATGCTGGCCCTTACTCTATTCACACTTCTTTCCTTTTTTTTCATTTTTTTGACACCTTTTTTTACATCCTTTTTTTACTCAATTTTTTTTTGTAATTCCATTTTGTTACTAGGTACTCTTTTTTTACCTTTCATTTTCACTTTTCTCTTTTTTCACTCTTTTTACACTTTTTTTTAGTAGGTACTATTTTTTTTACCTCTGTTTTTACTTTCCTCTTTATTTTTTCTCACTTTTTTTACAATAGCCATTGTTGCGACACATTAAATCGATATCATCATATCATCATCATTAAACCTTCTTTTACTATACTACCAGACCGACCATAGTTTCTCTACGTGACTTACACCTGCAGCAGACATGTCTCCAAGCAAACCATCGGTTTCAGTGTTAGCTCCTGGGTCTCTTGGTTTCACGTGGTAGATCATTATTTCATGTCTTATCGATTTTCCGCAACTGAAAAATAAATAAGGTTAATTTGACTCGTATGATATCAGGTTACTCGTATGATAACACATTTGATGCTAGACTAAGGCTACTTATCTGCGATCCATACTCCTTCGGTCATCATGACACATTGGATGGCTTGGTTTATGAACTCTAGCTCCATTGAGTCGCATCACTACGTTTTGCATTGTCCACGTCGATTATATTATGAACTTCCACATTCTCATTTCATCGCGTTTTGTATTGTTTCATTTCTCATTGCAAAATTTTCTTCAAATGTCATCCGAACTAGTGTCATTCCTCATTTATTTTCCGATTTGTGGGCATGTTTCGTCCATCCCACTTCTGATGTAGCAGAAGGAGGTATTCTATGGTATTGGTTATGAAATGATATTCCTTTTACTTTGCACCATGATATATTTCCAGTTCTCCTAACATTCACATCAATATTCCAAAGTACTTCAACACTACGTGATCAATAATAATCTGTTCTACATTCTTGACAATTCCCTAATCTAAATATGACATGACGTTTCTTATATGCCAGCCTCTGCATCAGGCAAGCGCTGTAGAATAAAGAGGTCCGTCCCTGGACCTTCACTGGAGATTCATGGCCTCACCGATATATTTATTTATTACTACAGCAGTGATAGCCTTGTGGTTAGAACGTTGGTCTCCCGAACGCGGGGACCCGGGTTCAAATCCTGGCACGCACCTCTAATTTTCAAATATTATGTGCGTATTACAAGTTAATTATCACTTGCTTCGGTGAAGGAAAACATCGCGAGGAAACCTGCACACCTGAGAGTTCTCCATAATGTTCTCAAAGGTGTGTGAAGTCTACCAATCCGCACTTGGCCAGCGTGGTAGGCTATGGCCTGTACCCCTCAAATTGTGAGCGGAGACCCCGAGCCCAGCAGTGGGACAATTATGGGTTGTTGCTTTGCTTTTTTTTATTTATTACTAGGAAATCGCATTAGCTTCGCTTCGGGAAAAATAGTAAAAAAAATCATATAGCCTATGTCACCCGGGAATAGTGTAGCTTCCCAACAGTGAAAGAATTTTTCAAATGGGTTCAGTAGTTTCGGAGCCTATTCAATGCAAACAATCAAATCTTTCCTCTTTATAATATTAGTATAGATTATTATTTATATCATGAATTTACAAGGAAAACTATCACGGGTACTAAGGGTTTGATGGTAAATGATTAATAGTCGATCAACAACTACGGAACTCTACAATACGCGTGGCCTAACACGCACTTGGCCGGTTTTATTTTTTACACTTATGTGTTTTACTTTACACATATTTAAATACACATGTATTGATAACTTAGATTCACTAAAATTCAGAAAAACGGGTTGTCATAAATATTTAGGTACATCTATTTAACGTCAATAACAATATAGCAATACAGTTATCAGTAATAACTAATAAGTACATAAAATATCCGTGTATGAAGCTAATATTGTTCTTCAAAGATAAGTTATGCTTGTGTTAAGACTGTGCGAATAAAAGAGAAGAGGCATCTACTTACCGTAGCTTTTCTATTCACTCGCGCGTCTTGCGAATCACATGTTGCACTTCATATTTCAACTAAACCATCAAAAAACCGTACACAATCACTAACAGCGTTAAATAAGAAACGCACAACTTTGAATATCACATGTATACCTGTTTGTTTACATAAATCTGATACAAAATATCATAATTAAATGTGTTGTTTGGGCGGGCTCACGAGCGCCAACTAGCGGAGGGCGCGTAAAACTGCGTCCGGAGCCGCGTGACAAGGATCGCAGGGTGGCAGTTAGACAGTGGATCTCGCTCGCACTCATTGTCCCTTAATAGGTTCAGTCTCTATTGCGTTACGCAAAAACGGCGCTTTTATCAATGACATAGGATATACGATATTAGTAAGTACAAAGCTTACGCTACGCTTCTACCGCCCCTCGGAGGCTGCGCATAGTGGCCTTGAGCGAGCTGATGTTTTCATCCCATGTGCGTAATAAAGCATTTAGGAAGGGGACAAGCGACTTCTTCTGAAGGATTTATAGGGAATCTCTAGTATTAATTCTTCCGATTTTAGCCCTCGAGCTTGAAGGGAGGGTAACAGATGTGGCGTTATTTGCATAATCGTAATGAGTGCAGTGCAACACATTTGTACAATTTACACGTCACAAAAATATTAAGATTTGTTTGTTCGATTCGTGTCATTCAGTATGTGGTCAACGATTTTTTTATGCTGTTCGCGTGAAGCTGTATAGGCCGATACTCGATAGGGCTAACAACCGTCTATTCAAGAAGAGACAATTTAAGAACTGGAGCTGATGGAACGTCTAAGGTCGACTGGAAAATATTGCTTTGAGAATTAATCCCGTCTTTTGTAGACAAATCTAGAATAATATTTATTGCTAAAAATACGCAATAAATACAATTATCAACAGTGGCGGCCTTAGTCATTGCGAGGCCCAGGGCGGCAGATCCTTGCGAGGCCCTTGTCCGTTCCGTAAAATGTGTGTGTTTAGATTTGATTTGAGATTTTTTTATTTTGGCCAACCACAATGACTCCATCACCTGATAGAAAGCGGGCAGTGCATTCCAAGCATGGGTGAACGCCACGAGTACCTAATGCCGCGATATTCGCCCACATTACTACTGCATGTGCACATGTCATGCTTTTTCGAACCCCACACGCCCGTGCATTTAATGAGGATTGGATTGCAATATGTCACTTTTAGTCTGCGTTAGGTTTTTAAAGATTTCTCGATCAACATTTTTCAGATATTAAAACGCGGATTCACGCAGGTCATGTTCAAGCTGTTTTCTTTTGAGATATTATTAATCGGGTTAATAATTAAAGGTAGGTTATATATGAATACTCAGCCAAGCGGGGAAATTATGTATTTGCGAAAAATATCGTAACTGGCGATAGTGAATATTCGTTCATAAACACTAGAAAAAAGAAAATTCACTTCTGAGTGCGAAAAAATTACTGTAAACCATCGAAGTACTATTACTTCGTATAGAACAGACACCCCGAACCTCGAGTTGGGGAAATGCATTGCAGCCAGGTGGCTTACTTCATTCACTCACTCGCTTGTCACTCGCCTCCTCTCATTGCAGCCGCATGCCAAAATTGTTTAGTAACAAACTGAAAAAATGCCGTCTTGCGTGATAAGAACCGGTCACAATAATTGCACGTAAAAAAACAAAAAAGAAAATGGTATTACTTATCATCAGTAAGAAAACAAAATATTAACTTAAATCAACTAAAACAAATTTATTTCAATTATTGTGTAATGTTCCCGCCATTTTTGAATGAAAAATCATGAGGCGGGCTTATACACGGCATACATGGCAAGCCGTAAGCGTGTTAATGGACAAGTATAGTACCTACTCTTTGGTAAATAATAAATTTTGTGTATTACATTAATCAGTGAATTCAATTTAAATTAAATCAAACAATTGGAAGAGTTAAAGATTTGGAGTCGTTGACTGTTTGTCGTGGTTCGGCAAGTGTCTTAACAAAGTTAGGTACTCTATGACAAGTGTGTAAATCGCCTTCTAGAGTTTGAAAAAAGAACGCGTCATCCCAACCGTTTTTGAACTACACGCTCTAGAAATGTAGAGATTAAAGTTATTCAGCTTCGTCAATATCATGATTGTTTTCCCGTCTTTGTTCAGTTCTCCACTGTTATAAAAAACGCAATTTCTTATTTTTACAGCCACCACTTGGAGGTACTCCCAGCTTAGGTTACAATAAATTTTAAGATAATTTTCGCATCAGATAATGGTCATCACGCTGAATAACTTTAATTTCTACATTTCTACATTTACAATTTTTTTACTGGAGCGTGTAGTTCAAAAACGGTTGGGGATATGGAAAAATTATACAGAATTAAAGTTATAGAAAATTTTATAAACTTTCATTTCATCTAGAAGATTTTTTGCTACAACGCACCGTTTTTGAGATATTGCCGAAAAACCTAAAATCGGAACCTTTGTCCCCTCCCCCCTCCCTCCGGCTCGCCTCCTAGACGCCAGGACTTTTAGTATGTATCTACCTAAGCGCCCTGAATAAGTTTCTGAACAAATCGCTTAGGTTCCCGCTCACGCACTCTATAGACTCTCTTTTGAGTCATACCTTGACTGGACTATTAGGTTGAATAATTTTATTTTACGCATAAAATTGGGAGGGACCCCGCAAAACGTAGTCAGACTAAATACCTATATGCATTTTGAATATAATATGAGTTGTCAAAATTTCAATACAAACTACACAAAGTATTTTCAAGTCACCGTTTTTAATACTTGTAGTCGCCCACAGTCTGTCCACTTAGAATTTCAGTAGTAATTAATAATAATTATTCAGTTTTTTTAACACCTTTAATTTGACCTTGAACTCACTCCTATAAATTTACCCTTTTCCTTTGAGAGCTAGTTTTCTTTTCGAACTGCCCTATTTAAATTTTCTTCCAGAATCACGATCACGTAAATAATCATTTTGTTACTTTTGATGCGCACATACATTAAACACGCTTTTGTAATTTTAATACGTAAGATTCACAAAAAACCAGTGGCGGATTAAATGTCGACGGCGCCCTAGGCAAGCAGTTCATCGGCGCCCCTTGCTCTCTGTTATGGAGTTGTTTTTTTTTCGAATGCACTGTTGCTGTTGACCCTAGCGGTCTTTACAGCTTCAAGCGAACAGATGGGCGAGCTTGGAAAGGCTCAGCCAAGAAGACAAAGCGAGAAGGGAGGACTAGCTCTCCCTCTACGAAAAATAGGGGATGAGAACGACCTAAGGGCACCTCCTTAAATTTTTAATTTTGAAAATTTTCGTCTTGCTACGGAGCGATATTTTACTCTTCTTGCTTATAGAGACTACTATAGAGCTTATATATTCTATATGCTTATAGAGGCTTCTTGCTTATGGATAGAGTCACCTTAGAAAGCAGCCCGGTTTCTTGCCTTTTTGATGTGCTCTCTGAATGACAGTCGCGGGTCTGGTGCCGCGACAGCTCTTGAGTCTAGGGTGACGCCAAGATATTTGACAGATTTCGCCCAAGATATGGTTAAATAATGAAACAGGGCGGATCATTTATCTATGGGTGGATCTGTTAAAGTTGAACTGATCTTTTTCGGGATTAAACTCTATTCTTCATTTCCTAAACTGCTCACCTATGGCGGTGGTTGCGGCTTGGAGGGTTGAAGTGATGCTGGCAGGTATAGGGTGAGATTGGCTGGCAGGTGTATTTGGATGTCTAGTAATGTCTCTAGTTTATAAAGTATAGAGTAAAGGGGAAAGGACAGATCCATGAGGATCTACGGCCGTTATTGAGTGGGTAGAAAAACGTGAGTCCTCACCTCTGTATCGCAACTTGAGATTCGTTAAAAAGTCTCGTATGATTTGCAGCAATCTGGCACTCCCATTTGGTAAAGCTTATATATTAAGCAGCTGTACCTACCAGACAGTCGAACGCTTTGGTTACGTCAAAGAAGAGGGCACCGGTGCCTCTGGTAGGCCTTTTGTAACTGAGGCTGGTTGGGATGTGTTCCGTTATGCGGTGCACCTGTTGTACACAATAGTGATTGACTCTGAAGCTGAAGTGATCCTTTATTAGGAGAATCTTGCATAGGGCGACCGCCTTGATACGGCTGAGAAGTATCTTTTCGTAGATTTTTCCGAACGTGTTAAGGAAACTGATAGGACGATAGCTCGAAGGCTGATTCTTGAGTTTGCCGGGCTTATGAATGCCTATCACCTCTGCCTCTTTCCAGGCGTCTGGGAAGATACAGTTAGATAGTAGAGCAATTAACAATAGTGTATGTAATGGTGTCCATAATTATAATGATTTTGTCAAGAATCGAACGATGTAGGTGTAATCTAGTCGACGAGCGTGGTCCAAAGGTTTTAGAAAAAGTAAGCATAATTTTTTTGAAGTAGGTACTTAGTTAATTTTCTCGTCAAAAAATTCAGTCCGTGCGCGCCCCTTTGTAATGAAGCGCCCCTAGGCATGTGCCTAGTTTGCCTTAAGGATAATCCGCCTCTGCAAAAAACCCATTACGATCACGACAGAAAACCAGAGATAAACTAAAATGAATACTAGAGGTACGACTTAGGTGCATATTGCAAAGATTTCGGTTTTGTTATATATACAGACAAATAATAAAAAATAAACATTGTTATGTATTTTTATTGTTATTTTGCTGTATACATCGATCTATATTACACCTGATCGCAGACTGTATATCATAGTATTCCGTTCGTAGTTATGCAATTATATTTTTGTTTTGGCCTACAAAGTTTTTTTGAACCCGGATGATAGCGCGAGGCCCCTGCAAGCGCGAGGCCCCGGGCGGTGGCCCCGTTCGCCACCCCCTAAGGCCGCCACTGATTATCAACCTAAATTCTATAACCTACTAAAATAAACCCGTACACGATCAGCCAAAACCACATGCATGTATATTTTTATACTAGCGTGTTTTTAATTTTAAAATAGTTTGTTAAATTTTACTAGGACTGTTTTGGCTCTCATTGAGGTAGCATTATTTTGACGAACAATAGATAGGTGATTTTGGCTATGCAGTATTACACGTATAATGAATGGTTTGGCAAATTAACTTTCGTGAAAAAAATACTTTGCGAACAATTTTTCAAATTATTTAATTGAGGAATGCAACTATAATATTTTTTCAACTTGTTCGATTTAATATTTCCCACGAAACAAACGCTAGTTGCCATAGAAAAAAATGTCTAGATTTGAGGAGTTCCCTCAATTCCTAATGGATCCAATCGTCAGAGAAATATGGGCTCACCCGGAAGCATATCCTTTCGCATAGAAAATAATCGGTTGATATGAGGAAAAATAAATTAAAAAAGATTTCGTCGAATTGAGAAGCTCCTGCATATTTAGTCTGTTAAAAATTTTCAATCTCAGTTGTGTTGTGTGTGGCCTTTAGAATGCAAATCTATTCACAAAAAAAATAATTGATGGCAATAAAAAGAGACAAATAGGTACCCAATGATGCATTGTAAGCTGATCACTTTTTGGTTTCATGTGAGTTTACCTTTTTGAGTATTTGAAGTATGTTTAAAACATATAAGTGCATACGATAAGATTAAATGTGAATGAATTTCAAAACAGAATAATGACAAACGAAAACAAAATTGTGACATGTTTTTATTTAAAAATAACCATAAGTACAAAAAATAGCAACTTTGTTTAAAACAAAAAATAATTTACGGTTTTTATAAAATATAATAAAATAATTTTAAAAGATAGAACGAAATTACAACTTGTACTATAATTTACTTAAATTATGTAACAATTTCATAGTGTACCCAAAGTAAAGGTAATCTGCATTATTTTAATAATATTGTCTATTTTTTCACTATGCAGGTAGGTTAACCAATGAGCATCGGCTGTAGTTTTCCAGAATCCAATAGAGCTTTGACATCAGAGCCACCCCCAACACAGTTGCCATTAATAAACACTTGGGGTACCTGAAATTAGAAAAATAATTAAGTACTTGAAGCTCACAATAAGAACTTTTTTATGGAAATAGCCAGCAACGAGCAAACAATCCACCTGATGGTAAGTGGCTATCGTCGCCCATGGAGATCAGCAACTCAAAGTCATCACTGATGCGTTGTCCGACAAGAAATTTGCAGGGTCAGAAAGTAATGAAAAGGCAACCTCTCTTCCTTCATGGTCAGCAAATGTATGCCGAAATCCTGAAGTCCTTAGGCGATGCAGGATTCGGCTTTCTGCACATGATATGCAACAAAATCTGGACAACCAGCGTGTGGCCCAAAGACTAGACAGAATCTATCATCATTCCTCTTCATAAAAAAGGTTCCACAAATAATTGTAGTAATTATCGAACACTTTCTCTAATGTCTCATACCAGCAAAGTCCTGCTACTGTCAATGGCATAGGATACTTTCTTAATTGACAAATACCGCGCAAGCAGGCGGGTTTCGTCAAGGGCAAGGGTACCCGTGGACAAATTCTCAATGTCAGACAACTAGTTGAGAAAGCTTACGAATACGTATCAATCCTTAAACAGTTGTTTAAGGAGGCATACAAACGAGGCTCTCTACCACCTATCTCAAGAAAATCCTTGAGTACTTTGGTCATATCATGAGGAAAAATGATGACAATTTGGAAAAGCTTTATGATTACCGGTAACATTGAAGTAAAAAGGCCTAGAGGACGAAGATCAATACGTTAGTCCAAACAGATCTAGACATCTCTTGGTTTTACTTTCCACAATGCTTTAAAGGGTGCCAAAAACCGGAACAAGTGGAGAGATATAACAAGGAAAGTGCTTAGTGGTGGTCACAACCCTCAGCATTGAGGAAACCAACTAATAGAGAGAGAGAGAGAGGATACTGAAGGAATGCTAACAGTTAATATTATTATAAAATTCTAATTTTTATCATACTCAATGTTCATATCACAAACACCAGTGTTATGTGGTTAACTTAGCCACAGGCTGACCTCACTATCACAAAATAAATAGGGCAATACTTTACTCGGCAGTTACCGCAAGCCAGAAGGGGAAATTATAATGAATTTTTAATTGAGCAAAACCTGTTTTATAGATAACCAGAAATTTGTAATTATGCATTAAATAGAACATCTATTGCACAATATTAACAAACAAATAAATGGTGGCAAAGTATTTCATTTGACATTGTATGATTACAAATCCAACTAGGCATTTCAAGAGAATCTTGATTACATTAAGAAAGCAGACAATTTGTATTTGTCTCTATCTAATCATCAGCACAACATAAAACTACAGTAGAATCCGTTTATTATGACTCCGCATATATTGACCAACCGCTTATTATGACGTAATTACACAACAAATTTGGTTTTCATATAAAATTCTTTTAATAAAGTCGGATATAATGACTTCGCTTACAGTGACATGTCGCTTATTATGACACATTTTTAATAAATTTTGCCCGTTTATAGTGACCGACATGATTCTTTACACCTTCGGCAATGTTCGTTGATTCCCGACGACGTTCGGCAGGTGGCTTGTATGTTTTGAATCTCAAAAAATGAAAATACGTGCATTTATTACGTGCAATTTTTATTTTTATTTAATATGCTATGTTTCATTATTAAAATAAGTATTTATTTACCTAAAAAATAAGGTTGGTTTTTTTTTCACAAAAATGCTTTGTATGACGTCCGCTTAGTATGACGTGTTTGTCAATTCCCTTCGATGTCATTATAAACGGATTCCACTGTAATCTATCAATTGATCGTACCAATGAAAGATAGCACAATACATAATTGCTCATCAGATAACTATCAAGATATCTGTAATAGTTACCTAAAATGAAACTGTAGGAATAGTAGATCATAATTTATAATAATGTTCACGGCACTAATTTATATAGTAGTATAAATAGTAATATAGTAGTATAGTACTTCAGTAACTAATAAAGTATACAGTAAAGTAGACTCACAGTTTTAAATCCTGTCATTTTGGCCAAATTTTCTTGAATCACTGAACCATCATCGCGCTCATCCAATTCATATACTTTGATGGGTTGTTTCACCTTGCCAAAAACCTGGAAATTTAAAATTAAAATCTTTTAGAATTAAAAATTGTAATGCTGTTATATTCAAACTGCAACTTTTGTAATGAATGCAAAATCCAAAAAAGCGAAATAGTTATCAATTAAAAAAACAAATTTAAACAATTAGACTCAGAAAGGATGACAGCAACGTCAAAACCAGAAGTTTTATCGGTGTATGAGTAATCTGTTGAAATATTTGCCTAACCAAATGTGAAATGTAACTTACATCTTTGGCTAACTTGCAGTAGGGGCAGTACGACTTGGAAAATACCACCACTTTCTCCTGGGAGATAGCGTCTTTGATAAACTGTTGAATTTCTACTGAATTGGCCATTGCGGATGCACGACTAGCTCTGCTGGTTATTGATCCCATTAAATGATTCAAATTTTAAATGAAAAAAATTCTGTACTGTGCACTGACATTTTGTTTTGTGACATTGTCATTGTCACTATTGTCAGCTGCCTGCATTGACATAAGTCAATTAAGTCATGACCATGGATATATTACTCTATCTGGATCACGGACTTCGTAGAGGTACCTCTATGGACGGATGACGTCATATCGTAAGGACTATTTGACCAATCACAGTCCGGATTGAGGTTGTCCTTCATAATTGTAGGGTTTCCATACTTACGAGAAAATTTATGTCCTATTTTGATATTATGATTCTTTAAAATGTTTTCTATTGGTAATTTTTCTCGTGGTAAAAAATTAGAATATTGATTTTTTTTTATATGAAATAAGTTAATGCTTGACAACGATCCCACCTGATGGTAAGTGGCGATGAAGTCCAAGATGGTGAACGCACTAACTTAATAAATGCCTATTCACTCTTCTCTTGAAGACACCTACATTGTAGGTGGGCGGGAACACCCACGCAGGCAACTTATTCCAGTCCTTCGCTGCACGCACTATGAAAGATGAGGCGTGTCGCCTCGTTCGCAGCGGTGGGAAGTCTACGACGTATGGATGGATGCTTGCCATCCGACGCGTTGTTCGATAGAGAAACGGGGATGGGGGAATTAATTCGTGCAAATTCCTGAGCACACTCTCCAAAATGTATCCTGTAGAACGCCGAGAGGCTGGCTACTCTGCGCCTGTGTGCAAGGCTTTGCAGATTGGATACTACTAGATCTGGGTCGTCAATAAGCATCATTGCACGTCTCTCCATCGAATCCAAGGCTGAAAGGTGACATTTTGTGGCACCGGCCCAAACGTGATAGCAGTACTCCACACATGGGCGAACCTGAGCTTTATACAGTGTTAAAATCTGTCTCGGTGTGAAGTACTGCCGCACACTTGCAAGGACCCCGAGTTTTCTTGCAGCAAGTTTAGCTTTGGATTTGATGAACCGCCCATAGTTGAGGTTTGAGGAAACTTCGACTCCCAGTAATTGAAGGCGGTCGGTGCATTCCAGGGATACATTTTGGAAAGTGGGAGCCAAGGTGAACGGGCTCCGTTTTGCGGTGAACAGACACGTCTGCGTTTTAGTGGCGTTGAATCTCACAAGATTGGCATCGCCCCAATCGGACACTGCCTGGAGTGCGAGATTCACACGATCCAACATAGCCTCTCTTTCAGACTGTATTTCTTCCCGACTGGCTCGAGCACTGGGCAGGTATCTCTCCACTACTGTGCTATCATCTGCGTGCCCATAAACACCGGGCATAAGCAAATCATTACTATGCAGCAGGAATAGAGTGGCGGAGAGAACGGACCCCTGAGGAACTCCAGCGCTCGTAGCCATCGATTGCGATGATCTACAATCAACAACAACACGTAAAAATCGTTTACTCAGAAAGTCCTTAACCCACCCAAAAAGGCCAGGGGATATGCCATAGCCTGAAAGCTTGTTTAAAAGGCTTGCGTGCCAGACTCTATCGAAGGCTTTCGAGACATCGAGGGAAACGGCAAGTGCCTCCCCGTTTTTCTCGAGGGCCTCGCCCCATATGTGTGTGACATACGCTAGAAGATCACCAGTCGATCGATTTCGACGAAACCCGTACTGTCGATCACTAAGGAGATCGTTGCCATGAGGTATGCCATGAGGCGCCTATTCAATATACGTTCCATAATCTTACAGAGTATGGAGGTAATTGAGATAGGCCGATAGTTGGTGGGGTCAGCACGACTGCCTTTTTTGAGCACGGGCTGCACGTTGGCAAGCTTCCAGGATTTAGGCACTATCCCAGTCTTGAAAGAGAGGTGAAACAGACGTGTCAGAACAGGAGACAACTCGGGCCCACATGCTCTTAGCACGATTGCTGGTATACCATCAGGTCCACTGGCTTTTCACGTCTAGACACCGCAAGGTTTTGAGAACCTCCTTGTTAGTTATGCAGATCTCAGGCATAGCAGTTCCGCAAGGAGGTAATTGTGGTGGTAGGTTATTGCCAGCATCTAGACGCGAATTTTCGGCGAACAGAGACGCAAACAGTTCCGCTTTCTCTTTAGCCGTATGAGCCAGTGAGCCATCCGGTTTCATCAGTGGAGGCAGTGTGGGCCGAAGTGTGGGTGAAATAAAACATTTTATTAAAATGTTTTCAAAATTACTGAATTTAAAATATTGCATTTGCAAATATTGCATAGAGCAAAATTGAAAAGATTGCACATTTTAGCCATTCATGAATGAAATTTAAGAAGTAATATTAAATATACTGAATCAATTATGTTATTATTTTCCACTTTAAGTTGCTTTACGTGTTTTTACCACGTTGTGTCCACAGGTACCTCTACAAAGTTACATATCCAGAAAGAGTAATACATCCATGGTCATGACAGCACACATCACACAGAGACATTTATATATGTCACCGGAATATAATAAGAACCGTAAGTTTATAAATTTCCTAGGAAATTTATAAACTTTCGTAGGATTCTAAACGAGACATAAATTGTATTATTTTACGGCCATATTTTCGGAAATTGATAAACTTACCGAGCTCACTCGTAAAATAATAAGTGACCAATAACCAAACGCTCCTTTGTTGACGAAGTGAAATTTACCATAGAGCTACGCAAGTTTTAAGTGGTCATGACCAAAACTGACATGATTGCACACGAAATCGAAGTTGGCGAATCAGATTCTTTCGATTTCAGTTGTTTTTTCATGGCGAGGGGCTTCGCCATAGATGTCGACGGAACCCCGCTTCAATCCGTTAGTTTATAAATTTACCACGAGACGTCGCAGGTTGATAAATTTCCGAAAATGTGGCCGTAAAATAATACAATTTATGTCTCGTTTAGAATCCTACGAAAGTTTATAAATTTCCTAGGAAATTTATAAACTTACGGTTCTTATTATATTCCGGTGACATATACATCACAGAGTTGTAATCTTTTTACAGGTACCCCATGGAGTATAAAGGTAGAAGGAGAGCCATCTCATGAGGCGAAGGTTGAAAAAGTGTATGATTATGCCACCCGTTATGCTTCACGCTACTTTGTGAGAAATAGATATTCGAACAAAGTTGTTGTAGACCGTACTGCATCGCCACCCGTTATTTGACGCGTTTTTACGGACACTTTTCATACTCAAAGATGGCCCTCCTTCTACTCTATCCTACATGACCAACTCATAGATTAAAGCCATAAAGCCCTATTATATAGGTCGCTGCATATGTATAATGTAAGGTGGACGGGACGGGGACGGGACGTGCACGGGGCATAAATATATAGTGCATGCCTCGTTCCCGTCCCGTACGTGATTCCGCTGCGTATGCGCTATCGTTTACATTTTCTATGGAACTATGTATGTTTTCAAAACTTCATGTCCCGTCCCGTACGGGGTAAAAACACGTTACGTATGCATCAACATTTAGAACCAGTAGATTCTCCCATACATTTGACAGAACGAGATTGCTATTTATAAAATCTTCGTGAAAGACGAAGAGACAAAAATTTTATTTGTTGACAAACAATGAAGAGTACTTAAGTTGGTTATTTAGAGAAAGTTTCAATTTGTTTTTAGCAGAAAGTCATAGTTGGTTTAAGTATATAAGTCTAAGTCTACGATGGTGGGTAGCAGTATTCTGGGCTGCTTGCTTTTTGCTACATGCCTTTAAAAATAACTTCAAAGAAACGTAAATTCTCTGTCTTATGTGAAAACCTGCGGCCACGCCAAGGCTATAGATTCACTATATACTACCTTATGTTTGTACCAGTAGGAAACCTACAGATGAATAACAATTACAATCTTGTATATTATATTCTCTATATCTCTCATATATCTAAATTAAACAAAAACTGTTTTGCAAACCCTATCGTGTGGTATGTGAAATGAAAGGACTTGTTGTAAGGATCTCAAATATATTTTTGTTAAGTTCTACAATGGATAGTTTGAAAATTATTCAAGATAGAGTGAAAAATAAAGCCAAAAATTTACCATTCTCCCTTATCTCCAAACTACTGACGCGATGACGCTAGAATTTTGAAAAAAATACAGAGAAGAGATCTTTAGGTACTTAAATATTATAGGAAATAGGAAAATCTATAAGAAATATATGGTCTTGAAAAAACGGCGAAAATAAATAAAATAGAAAAATAACGGTAAATACATAATCAACATACGGAACCCTCTCCAAGCGAGTTTAACTCGCACTTGTCAAGTTTTTGTTTTCATCTATTCTAATATCTGTTTTCCTTATTTTTCAAGTACCTCCTATCATCTTTGACAAAACTATAATTCCTTACAGCGACAAGGTCAAGAATCTAGGGATTATTCCTAACAGAACTTTGTAATTGGGTCCCCAAGTCAACGAGGTTAGTAGAAAAATGTTTTCAGTTTGTAGATCTCTTCGTAGGCTCCGTAATTTTCTTCCTACAGCTACTAAAATTGCGCTCGCTCATTCGCTGCTCTTTCCAATTCTTGATTATGCTGACGTATGCTATCTGGACCTAACAGAGGAGCAACTGAATAAGCTTGAGAGACTTCAAAATCTTTGCATTCGGTTCATATTTAATCTTCGGAAATATGACCACGTCTCCGAATTTCCCACAAAGCTCAAATGGCTCCCAATCCGCCTTCGCCGGGATACTTATATTCTTACTTCTCTTTTCTCTGTGCTATTCAATCCTATTGCACCTGATTACTTAAAGTCACTTTTTGACTAAGTATCGACATCTTGTTCACGATCGTTTTCTACGATCTTCTACTAATCTACCCCTAAGTTTTCCAGAGTGTTCTACTACCTTCTTTGCTAAATATTTTTCAGCTAAGGCTGTTTATCTTTGAAACTCATTGCCGCTGCCTATTCGCCATGCTCAATCAATAAATACTTTTAAAAGCAAAATTAAAGCGTACTTTCTTTCGTCATAAGCTTGAAGTCCACTTCGCTATAATTGCTATTATATTACCTTCTTTCTAATTTTATAACATTCTGTATTTTAACTGTATTCATTCACTAAGGGCCTTATCACACTGACGGTTTCCGAGCGGATTCAAAGCGGAACGGAGGCGCGACGGATTCGCGGCGGAGGCGCGACGGATTGGCATTCTAGGCACGCAAAATGATTTTGCAGCTCAAGTTGAAAGTTTACGGATCCCTGGATTTGGACTTCATCAGGCGTGACAGTTCCAGCTTCACGTCGATATATTTTAATATGCCTCTTACAAGACGGTGATCGCTTCCGGTTTTGAACCTGCTGATCACAGAGACATCATTAAATATGTACCGTTTGTCTGCCAGAATGAAGTCTATCTCGCTTTTTGTGGAACCATCAGGACTTATCCAAGTCCACCTGCGTTGAGGCTTCTTTCTGAAGAAGGAGTTCATCATAAAGAGATCTTCCTTCTCCAAAAAGTTAGCCAGCAAGTGTCCTCGGTGGTTCTGTCGTAAAATTCCGAAGGGACCCACTTTCTTCTCGACGCCATTTTGCGCGCCCAGTCTCTTGTGGCTTAAATTTAATAAATAACAAAAACAAAAGTATTGAAAAAAAAACCGAAAAACCCGAGTTTTAAAAATCAAACCCGGATTTTTTGTAATCCTCAAAACCGGGAAAACCCGGGTTTTTTCGGTCCGGGTAAACCCGGGCTCGATGCTCTAAATAACAGCATGGTGTCAATGTTTGCGTGTGATACTTGTACAATAGAGGAGTTGGTATTACTATGGGTGCTTCACTGAATTGGTTGCTGACAATCCGTCTGTTCTTTTTTTAAGTCTGTGGGTTGGGTTTAGGATGGATGGAGCACACGTCACACGTCTTAGACAGGTTAGCCTCGGACAAATCCAACAAATGCTGTAAAACTATAATAAGTTAATAGGTTAAAAACTAGAGACACGCTTTTAACCTCAGATGATCTGAGCTTTTAACACAAAAAAGTAAAGTAATATCAGGTCATGTTTATTACAAAAACGCATTGTTAGGAAACCACCATAGGTATACCTATTACATTTCAATTCCTTAGGATAGGTAAGAGGATTTAGGTCTTAAGCTTACTGGATTTGGCCCACAACAACTAGGCAAGCTGAACAAAAATATTTTAAACAAATTCTAAACTACTGGGCTTGTTTTTTTCTTTTTAGTTTATTTTACGCAGTCGGCTTTTTTTATAATAATTACTTCACGCCATTGTGTCGCGGCGATTCTGATCTACCACCGGTCTAACGTTTTGTATCAAACGGTACAGTCAGGTAAGTAATCTACCGTTAGTTAATTACAGAAGCTAGTAGGCACGTACTATGCGACTATGATAATAAAATTATGTCGCATAGCTAATAGATATTTATTCATT
Source organism: Thymelicus lineola (assembly GCA_963932265.1). Classification (NCBI taxonomy): domain Eukaryota; kingdom Metazoa; phylum Arthropoda; class Insecta; order Lepidoptera; family Hesperiidae; genus Thymelicus; species Thymelicus lineola. The sequence goes on along the minus strand of OZ010697.1, from coordinate 8,741,337 downwards.
TTTAGCAAGAACCTTTTAACCGAAGGTTCCGAAGAAAAATTGAAACTCTTATAGTTTCGTCATATCTGTTCGTGTGTGTGTATGTCTGTCCCTTAGTGCTAGAAAGCTGTAATTTGGCATGGATATACATATTTATTTATTAAAATTCCAAAATCGTAGAATAAAATATTAAAAAAAAAAAATCAGGTTACCTTCCCTACTGAGGTAACGTAGAGATGAATTTTTTTTCGTTGCGTACCCCTTAGTGTATTTGAAAAGATCTTTCAAAAATATTGTGGGTCTTCTAAGACCGTTTTTTAATTCAGGGGCCCGTCTGCGAAATATTCGAAAGAAAGAAAGAAAGAAAATTAATTATTTCATATACAGGGCACTGCAATCGATAAATACAAAATCGGCTTAAATCTACTGCAAATACTTAAAAAATAAAATGCAATGTGCAGATGGCACAGAAAAAGGTCGCATTCAACGAGGTCCGCTGGTTTCAATGCGACCTACGATGTCGCGCGGGCTTCGGCTGTTTAGAGTCAAGTGGGGGATCACTGTCAGCTAAACTTTGGAGATGGACTACTGAAAAATTCACAAAAATAGGTCATATAATGAATTTACAAGGAAAACTATTACGGCTATGCAGTGCCGGATTTATATTTTTTATCAGTGTAGGCCAATTTATTTCCGCCGCCCCATGTACCTTTCTAAAATAATAATTTTCCATTCATAGTAAGGAAGGTATTGAATTAGTCAAAAACAAGAATTGTTTGCGACACTTTTTATATCATCCTCTGAAATCTGCCGCCCCTAGGACGCTGCCGCCCCTAGGCCGCGGCCTATATGGCCTATTGACAAATCTAGGACTGCGGCTATGTTATCATAAGTAGTTATAATGACTAATAGTCGATAAACTTACTACTTCGGAACCCTACATTGCGCGTGGCCTGACACCGGACACGCACTTGCCCGGTTTTAATTAAATTAACTGTGAATATAAATTAAAATTGTAAAAACAGTAAGGATAATAACTTTCTACTTCATAATGTGTTTCATAAATTACATATCAACTTTTATCTAAGTTGTGAGACTTGTGAGTTATGAGTCATTTTCCTCCACTCTATGATCATTTATCTATACCCGCATTTCTCTGTGTATAGAAGACCTTGCTAGGTATGTTTATTTCTATGAATGTGATTTGCAGGTTACAGTTTAACTCAGTGGCAGTCTTTAAGCTAAACACTAGCAGCGCAGAGCGAATTCCCTTTCAGCGTGGTGGTTCTTGGCTCCTCTATTTTACATAATAAGTATGTATCGAAGCGAAGCGAAGCCGGGTTACTTACAATTGAGTAATAGATGTTAAAGATCTGAAGATTGTACGGTTAACCCAAAAAATAAATTAATTATAAATATAGATAGTATAAATTTATTTTATAAATTTTATCATTTCATGTACCTATATCGCTTCCTCATTGCGCAGATGTATACATTATTTAAGGACCTACCCATTGAATTAATGTTTTGAATTAAATCCAATGTGAGCCACCTGCTGGCTCTCGGAGAATGGACACGTCCTTGTATAATCAACGTTGCGACACTGAAACACTCGCCACAGCTGGGAAGGTAATTATCATTACATTCTGGTTTTCATAACAAATTTTTAAGAATAAGAAATGTATGAGGTGTGAGTGAGACATCTCCATAGTACTAATATTCCGTGAATCTTTTTATGTTCACGAACTCTTGAAGACTTCCCACATGTATAAAATGTATTGGAGATATAGTAATATAGTAAGTGTATCAACTTACTACTTCGGAACCCTAGATTGCGCGTGGGTTGACACGCACTTGCCTGGTTTTTTATTTATTAATCCCTCATAATATGTCGTATAACATACTAGCCCCGAAGATTCTGCAGCGGAACCGGGTAACTATTGAAAATTTCCACCCGAAAAAATGGTATTTTTGATTTCGAGAAGATAATGTATATGTGTGTGTGTGTGAGTGTGTGTGTGCTGTATATGTATGTATGTTTGTATAATATGTATTTAATTAGTGTTATTATTATTATTTATTTATTTATTTTAGTTTGTTTGTATATTCTTGTAATTTTTTTTTTAATATTATTTATGTTCTTTAATTTCTGTTTATAATACCGCTCATCGTGTGTTTCTGTTTGGCCTAATGGTTAGCTGGTAGAGATTTAGAGAATGCATAAAGCATTAAGCTCGCCATTTGTACCTCCTGTATTGTGGTCAATAAAGATTAAATAAATAAATAATATTTAAGGTCACAAATAGATAACTCGAGAAAAAGGTTTGCGTCATTTATCTTTTCGTCGAACTGAAAAAGAAATATTTCATGAAGTAGTCGACTCAACCAGTCACAAGTCACAACTAAAAATAACCATTTATAAAATAACATAATATTTTGTAGTCTCTGTATTAGTGCATCAAAATGTATCTCCATGTAAATTGTAACAAACCAATCTATCCTGTTATTCTCGGAAATCTCGAAGATAAGTTGGCTCATTATAAGTAGGCGTCGGCATTGAGATTACGGTACCTACATACAACAAGATGCAATAAAAAACTGTTTAACATAACACTAAAACAGTTGTTAACGAGTGATTCATAGAAACCCATTTCATTTTCGATTGCTAAATATAGGTTTGATCACTGTATCATCATGAAGTGCGCTTTGTTTCCGTTAATAAACCTAAGAACAATAGCTAACATTATGCCTTCATGGTTCGATGCATAAAATGGAAACATGAGGGAGTGCTCGTAACTACGTAATAGACGAGAGCGATATGTTACATTGAATTTATACTAAAACAAATTCCAATGTGTCGTGTAGGTACTTGTCATGTATCCTACCATTTGCATCTGTCGCAGGCGTCGCAATAGCACCTGCCACTAAAAATTGCAGTTGGTGAGTGCTTTCGTGATTCGTTTAACCAATATAAAAGTGATAAGTTTACCAGTTTGCCAGATACAGGCTTATAATTTTCTGGACAATTCTAGCGCTTGATCGCTGAAGCTTGATCCCTTTGTCGAATCATTTGAATTTTCAATCCTCTGAAAAAGTTTGTCTAGTGTTGTGGCTACTGTTGGCGCCCCTTACATTTCAGAGCACCCTGTTGCCTACGTGAAATCCGGGTCAGAGAAGTCTACTTCCTGGACACGGAAAAAGACGTAAAATTCCGGCACAATCCCAGATTTCCCACTCACCTGGCGACCCTATTAAACACACCGGTTTCATCGACTTCATTTTGTTTTTAACTTGTTTTGAGGAGATTATCACTTGCACCTGCTTTAATACTATGCTATTATATATAACAGGGCATTTCAAAAATATAGTATTCTTGTCTGTTTCACAAAAAAATATCATCTACTAATAGGGACCTATTGTCTCTTTGTATTTTAAAAACAGCTCGGAGGCCGCATTCTATTGTAGCATACAAAATAACAACGCGAACAAAATGCTTAAAAATGTTTTCGTATTATGGGAATACAGACGCAGACGTAGTCACTTCATAATAAGGGAGATTTTGCTCATATCGTTTTTCTTTTCAGACACCGGATATTTTTTTTCTATTTATTTCTTACTTATTTCCTTGTTCTTTCTTTTCCTAAAACTCTATAGTGGCTTATTCCAAAATCCTAGTAAAATTATAACTGAAATTCAGGAAAAATAAATTGTTATCGAGTTCTTTAAATAAACTTCTACATAAAAATTTAATTATAAAACATTTCTTAAGTGGTATATTTTTATACAGTCAGTGTAGTGAAGATATCACACATTATATGGTTACGAAAATGCTCTAAAGGGCTTGGTGTATCACTAACGACCTTCTCTTTGTATAATAATCTAATTAAAGAGCATGAAATACCTTGACACTACCAAGGTCTTAGTTCTAAATGAATGAATGATCGTTTTTCTTATCAATACATTTTCTAACTTCAGGTAGACAGAGTTTCTACGAAGGAAAGTGTCTGCTAATAGTGAATACACATTTTTACTGAATGATTCATCTTACACTTTACAGTATGTATACTTATGTGTTGCAATCACATAATATCTACTTACACGTTTGTATCTATTATTATTATTCATTTTACTGTTATTTCATTTTTAATAAGTATATTTATATAGCCGGCAAACGTTCAGACATGCAACCATAGTATAAATATTCACCAATGTCGTTACAAACGTGTTACCAACCAAAAAAGAAGCGGTAATCCACTAAATAATTGGCTCTACAACACTGTAAACTCTTAGTGGAGAGTAGAATAACATTTATATCAAACTAGTGTATACAAGGCGTGTGCTACATGTACGAGTATAATAATGTGCCTAATGCATTGTTTTAGTGGTCTCAAACCATCTTCGCATTATTGCCTTTCAAATGAAACCATTTTGGGGCATATCGGTTGGACAGTTTCAAAGTCTTTAAAGGATATCCGAACAATCATTTTTTGTGTTTTATATCTATTATATATATAAAAGAGGACGTGTGTGTCCCTATATTTCACTTTGCAGCCAATACTGCACGTTGCAAGCGCATAGTGTGTATATGTCGCAATAAGTACGAGGCTCAAATCTCAGATAAGGGTGGTTGCAAGTTGATACCTATAAGGGTGTAGAAGATACGGGGTTGAATTGAAACGTGTTGAAACGCCTACTTTTTCGTGGGAGCAACGTTTTTTAGAGCCGCGTGTTGCTGGTAGATGACCAGGATGCTACCCACGCAAAATTATGATTTGTTATCTGTCGACCGTCGCTTGAATGCATTCATTCTCTCTGTGTTTTTCTTACAGAAATTAAATGTGTGCTCTCGAAAAAGTTTTAACTATTCGCTGCAACAACCAGTTATTCCTCTAAAGAATTAACAGCATGTGATTACTAGAAATGTGTGATTATCATTAATATAAAAACATTTTAATTGTTCTAGATTTTAGAATGACCTAGAAATTTCATAAATGATCTAGATTGTATGCCAATTTTCTGATCAATATACAATGTTCTAGAAATTCCTCCAATAATCCAGAAAGCTCCAAAATTAGGCAATGGAACTTATTACGCATCTTCGTCATTTTTTAAGTTAAAAACATGAAAATTTATATATTAGGTCCAGATTAGAAACAAAATTTGGAAGTATTAAGTTTTTTTGGAATTTCATCCCTTAAAGTTTTGAAGTTAAGAGGTCTTTTTAAAGTGAAACTTTTATTACATCGTCTCAAACTTTTTGGTATGTGTGTCGCATGTCGCGTGACGGTCGGTTCTTAACTTATCGGTTCTCAGTAACGGAAGTACTTAGGATGACCTAGCTTTCAACATTTATCTGATTGAGTACGGGTGCTACTACATGATACATTCTGAAGGTCTGATGATATACTTATCGGTTCTCAGTAACGGAAGTACTTAAGATGATCTAGCTTTCAACATTTATCTGATTGAGTACGGGTGCTACTACATGATACGTTCTGAAGGTCTGATGATGACCAGGTATATACTTATCGGTTCTCAGTAACGGAAGTACTTAGGATGACCTAGCTTTCAACATTTATCTGATTGAGTACGGGTGCTACTACATGATACATTGTGAAGGTCTGATGATGACCAGGTATATACTTATCGGTTCTCAGTAACGGAAGTACTTAGGATGACCTAGCTTTCAACATTTATCTGATTGAGTACGGGTGCTACTACGTGATATATTCTGAAGGTCTGATGATGACCAGGTATATACTTATCGGTTCTCAGTAACGAAAGTACTTAGGATGACCTAGCTTTCAACATTTATCTGATTGAGTACGGGTGCTACTACATGATACATTCTGAAGGTCTGATGATGACCAGGTATATACTTATCGGTTCTCAGTAACGGAAGTACTTAGGATGATCTAGCTTTCAACATTTATCTGATTGAGTACGGGTGCTACTACATGATACATTCTGAAGGTCTGATGATGAACAGGTATATACTTATCGGTTCTCAGTAACGGAAGTACTTAGGATGACCTAGCTTTCAACATTTATCTGATTGAGTACGGGTGCTACTACATGATACATTCTGAAGGTCTGATGATGCCCAGGTATATACTTATGTTGCTATTTCTTGCTTTTGATAAACAACGACACAGTTAGTCAGTCCGAAAAACTGATCAACGAGGATGATGCCATTTTAATACCCTAAATCGAATATTTATCCAAAAATTTTTAGTTAAATATCTACAATACGAAAAAAAGTTTCACTTATACCGTGGTTTCATAAAACCACACAATCTTTTTTTTGTGTAAGCTAAAAAATTATAGTAATTTATAGCTTTCACAAAAAAAAGAAACGTATACTTATGTACGCGCCTGAGAAGTTATATTTCTTTAGCATCATTAAATAAATATTTAACACTAAGTAGCTGTCTTGGCGAACTTCGTATCGCCTAATAATCAGTGAATGTACTTTGTTGGTACTTTTAACTTACAGTTTTAGGTTTAGGTTTTTTAGGGGAGCGGAGTGGGAGGGGAGGGAGACTGAGGGGAGGGTTAGCGTGAGGGGTAGGGGAGGGGAGCGGAGAGGAGGGGGAGGGTGAAGGTGAAGGGGAGGGGAGGGGAGGGTGAAGGTGAAGGGGCGGAGGGAAGGGATAGCGTGAGGGGGGAGGGCTAACGGAGGGGAGGGGGAGGGGGAGGGCTAACGGAGGGGAGGGGAAGGGAAGGGGAGGGGGAGGGAGAGGGAACGGGAGAGGGGGAAGGCACTTTAATAACGTGTTAGAGCACCAACAAAATTTTGTTTTAATTTGTTTGTTTGTCTATCTGTTTCTCTGATATCGGCATCACATGAAAACCTTTAAACTGATTTCGACGGAAATTAGTTAAGTTGTTCCTTATACTTTGGGTCATATTTTAGAAACCTTTCTTCCCGAAAAAAAATAAAAGTTTTCCCCGGAAACAAGATGAAACTTTGTATGGAAAATTATTAATTAATATTTAATTATTATTTAATTAATATTTCCTTTAAATTTGCAAAAAACGTTCCTCCTTTAATTGAAGGAAATCATTTTTCGAGTTTTTCGAAATTTTTCATGAAAAAGAAAAAACAAATTATATAATATTAATGTTGTATTTTTTTCAAAACCCGCTCCCGCCCGAATGAATGATTTGTTATTGTATCGTAGATTTCAGTATATAAATTCCTAAATATAAGTAGTTCAATATAAATTAACCTGTTTTTAAATTTTCTTCTGTAAGGGGTACAAATATGATTAGCATAATTTCCGCGTGCGAAGCTGCGGGCAACACAGCTAGTATTAAGATTTATAAAGTACCATCGCAAGTATTCGGAATATTCAACCTAAAAATACATATCCTGAGCACTTAATAATAGCAATAAAATGAAAGGTTCTTAAAAAAACACCCTGCGCAGTTTGTTGTGATAGGTAGGTATTATTATCCGCAATAGCTTTGAATGGAATTGTTGAATTGTGTAGTGTTGTCACGTAATTACCTTGAACCTGAACGTGAGTAAATACTTTTTGTACATAGGTTTGTACATAAAGTACAATTTGAACAAAGGTACAAAATATATAAGGGAAGGGGGGGCATAACGGGGTCACGGGGCAAGACGGGGTAACCTAAAAAAACAAGTAACGATGCACACTAGACGTTTGTTGTTTTCACTAATAGATGACCATTTTGTATCAGTATTTAATCCAACAGTGACCGGCGACTAATCTGCAGTCGTTTGGTTTTTACGAAAATAAATATTTTTTGATGTGATTTCATCTAATTTTGAGTGAATACGGAAACACATTTAAAAAGCTAAGTGTTTTCATTACTATTATTGTTTATTTGTTGTGTTTTTGTAGAGATATTATTTATTGATATGTTTTAAACAAAATCACTCTAACTATAGATTTGTATTTTTTGTCAATTATTTCACATAATGTTACCAGTGGGGGCATGACGGGGTACCCCTATTATGTATGGTGGCCTAAAGGAATGATGTGAATGTTTGATATTGGAATTTTAATTTTGTTTTAGGTATTAAATATGGTACGAACCTACAAAAAGAAAAGTTCGAGAGGCAATACATACATTGTACAAAACGTAGACGAGGATACTTTATGCCTGTATTGCCTTGATGAGAAAGAAACATACATATTTAAAGTCTGCGGAGGGTTGGGTGGCCTACCAGCTGTACAGACGATGGTGTCATACAGCCTGTGCTGGTATTGACGACGAGAACCCAGAAGAAATTCACATCTGCACATATTGTGAATAAAATAACCATGTACCCCATACTGCCCCTACCACGGGGCACAATGGGGTTTTCATGAGGGTTTCGTAAAATTAAAATTTAAGCAATAATTGATTAGTTACTTCGCCAAATTCTATGCCAAAATGATACGCCTAATATGTAACCAAAGTGCTATGATTATAATAATTACTTAATATATTTTGTTTATTCTGTTATTGGCTATTTCCCTTAACGTCCCCGTTATGCCCCCCCTTCCCCTAAGGTACAAAATATCGTTAGGACAATAAGTGTCAGGCGTCAGCAATGTCTTGCGGTTTCAGAATCGATACCAAGTTGACCGCAGTCAAACCCGCAAGGATCATAAAAGTACTAGATACTGTCGAAGCAATGAAGTAAGTGGTGTTAAATTTCATTCCAGATATTTTACAATCGTCCCGTTATATTGAACCACGTAGTTTGTTTTGTACTGACGAGGTTAATTGAGTGGAAGCCAGATGATCGCTTACGTGAATCAATTGATTCCGACTGTATAAAAATCCTAATACAACTACCACTCTGCAGTATATTTTCGAACTGATGACTAGGGAATGTTAACCCGATTTCAAAATTCCCAAAACATAACTGGGCGACTTCTCGTGAAATTAACACATAGCAATTGATTTGACGTCAATCAAGTGAGCGTATAACTGTGGCGTATAATCAAACCATTGGTCTGTCGGACTTATAACCGCTTTACACGTATTAAGTAGTTAAGTAGATAACTAAATTTTAAGCGAATTAATACGTGTAAACTGATAATTTAGTACCTACGCAAGTACCTAAGCAAGTATATTAGAAATGATTCTATTTTTCTGTTAAGTTGGTGGGCGGGGTTTATAACTTAATACGTTTGGACAGCCACTTTATATACGTACTAAAAATTTAGTTATCTACTCAACTACTTAATACGTTTAAACCGGACATAGATTAAAATATTAGGTGTCAATCCGTACGGTGGTACCTTACTTCCGCTGTGACGGTCGACGGAAACGTGCGTGACTCACATGTTGGTGTCCGCCATTGTCTATGCCATATTATTATATCTATTACAATATCACATTATAAACTGTGACCAGCCATGGCAGCTATTTATACGATGCTAATGAGCGTCACACAAAAGTTATTGTTCATTGGAAAAAAAAACCATTGTTATTGACTGGGTGTGTACACAATACAATATTTTTATGATTTTATGAAAAAAATAATTCGAGGTCGTAAATGGACCAAATAAATTGAATGACTGTGAAAATTATGATAATTACATGTAACCATTTAGCTTAATTTTCCTTTCCTGAGGTCAATGTTGCTGCTAATTACATTAAACTCACATATTATGTAGTAGCTAATTGCCTGTTCAGGAATTCGATTTGTGCTAATCAACCATCCACGGTACTCCAATTAATCTTATTAGAATAAGTTTGTAGTTTAATAAAAAATAAAAATAAGTTCATTAATTTATTTTACACATTAGTTATAATATCAGCAGGTTCTTCTTACCTAAATATTTACAGCATAAGATAATGTAGTATAACTTACTAGTATTGGGTCTTAAAATTAGAGTAAAACAGAAATATGAAGATAGATAGTGTTATGAAGCGTCCAATGTCGCAAGGTACCTGTTTATCTGTTTTATCTCTGCCTAAATGGACGGCTTGAGCTAAAATAACCTATTGAGATAAAAATGTAAAGAGAGCATAGTTTAGCCGAGAGCTTAGGCCATTTACAGACGTACCACAAATCACAATCTCATTACAGTAACTTTGTGGGCGGCCATGCATCTTAGATATAGATGCACTATTATTTACAGTCTACATCTACGTTTTGCACCACATCGCAAACACAACACAACCATCATTGCTGCTCTCAACCATATCGTATATGAATCACAATGACACGTTATTATAATTTACGTCACAAACGGCTGCATCCACGGAACTTATACTAACATCGAAGTTCCCTGGCTGCAGTAAGACCATTCACGTGTGAACACTGCCTGCCAGTGTCATTACGATATGGTGTGTAGTACGTGTGTATAAGTCCTTATGATAAAATTGCTATAGGATTATCTGTGAGGTCACGTGAAGTTACAGATAAGGTTATATTTTCTTTCAACAAATTTGCCACACAAATAGTGACTGCATAATAATTTAAAATAGTCTATAACATTTTAGGCTGATCCCTACTTAACATAATAAATGCGCAACAAGCCTCACATAATCATAGCGAAATTAAATTACTGTCACCAGGTACGTCTACAATTTTTAATATCATTTTAGTTATTGTCATAAACAATGCTTACATACATTGTGTTGACTGTAATCTTGAAGGGACAATTTATTTCACATTTAATGCTATTTTATGAAACTGAATATCGATAAATGTACAAGCGCATACTGAGCATTGTAAGGAGTAATCTCATAGCATAATGATATTATGCGTTTTATGCGGGATGAGTGTGAATATTCGATCTTGAGTCAGACGGATGATTCGAAACGAGAGCTCGGCACCGTTACATGCGCTCGCACAAAACCAGGGGATGCGCATGCGCCTCAATTAAACCGCCTCCCACGAACTACAAAACTGGTCTGGCTTAATAATAAACTGGTATTAAAGCGAAGTATCTTTAAAATCCAATACGATTCAAATCCTTGTAAATAAATGCACCGTTAATTCAAACGCTTTCAACCGACTCTTACACAGTCCATAGACAATAAATTAAAAATACACTCACGATATCACAAAATGCATGCACGTAGTGACGTAGCACACTAGCTAGGGTGGCACGCCCCGACATGGCGTGTGCACCACGGCTGTCCATTTACTGTCCATTGTTATCACCTTGTCAATGCAACTTCCTAAAACTCAATCTTTATCACGTAGTAACTCTGATTTCGCACTTTTCTCCGTTCCGTTGAATGAAATGTTCGGATGGTCCTTTTGTTTATATGCTTTGTCCAACTTCGCAGAGGGAACTTCGGTGTCACGGGGAGGCGCCATAGTCGTCGTTATCGTCGGGATAGGAGCGGGGTCTATATTTTCACACCTGCAGAACTCTTGTAGCCAACGTTCGGAATTGTACGAGGGTCCCTCCCCTCCTAATTCCGCCGGCAAAATGTCCAGCGGCAGAGCGTCATGCAACGTTGATAAATTGTTTCCGTGGAGAACTATTCGTTCACGCGTCTTTGCTTTCAGATACGGTTTTATGAATGCGAGCGCAGTTTCAACGTACCATGGCTGACCGATGAAATGTATACTCTTGAAACGCACCGGCATACAGTCTTGGAGACAATCGATCATTAACTTCAGAATCTTAGCTTGTAAACTGCACGATTGTTTGAATGTAAACTCAGTCCAGTCGACAATAATAACATATCCGTTGGCTTGATTCTGCACGTCTGAGAGAGTGCGTTCTAAAGTGAGTAGGAGCGCCCGGTAGACCGAGAGCAGGGGGCAGGCGTGTGGGGTCCAATTGGAAGCGAACATGAGGAGAATGCATCGCCCACGCCGGTCGCGCTGGGCCAGCACCCCGGGTAGCCCGTCGGCCAGTGCGCGGAGCACCCCGCCGTCAGCCGGCGCCCACAGGTCGGGGTGTTCCCGCCGATACTGATGATAACGCACTAGCAACTCGAAACTCTGCTGCACATCATGTTTCCGAGCGTACAGGAACCGCCGCAAGAAGCTGTCATCTTGACATCGACTCTTGTCTCGTAGGGCGAGGTTGAGGCTCGAGTCGACCGCCTCCTTGAGCCCGTCGAGTGCGCGCTGCTTGTCTCCGTCCGACAGCCGTTTCCTGGGCACGTCGCAGAGCCGCTCGTTTTGCATTTGCTGGTGCAGCCGCCAGTCGTATTCGGCGTACTCGTTCATGTCTGGCGAAGCTATGAGTCATGCGGCCTTTCACTAGAGTCGCGGTGTTGCGCGCGCGCCGCTTGAGCTCGAGGCCGACTGCGCACCGTGCTCGCTTCGCGCGCCGCCGCCATCGCTGGCCGTTCATTAAACCGCACGGTGCCTCGTTTACATTACTCTCCTTGCGCGTTTATAGTGTGAACAAACTCGGAAAAAAATGTTAATCTATTACATTTTGATAGTGTCAATTATTTTAAATCAGTCAGTTTTGATTAAATTCGCATTTAAACCTATAATTTAACCTGTAATTATAAATTTATCAAAGATACCAGGGATTAAAAACATTTATTAGATTACTCCATTTACATTTTTACGAGTTTTTTTTAATTCTTGTCGGTTATATCAGTAACATCAAGAATTATATAAAAATCATAAATTGTATAAAATTAATAAAATTACTCCAAGAATTAAGATACTTACCAAATCAGTTTGAAAACGCTTACTAAACTCTGTTCGGTGAGACACACGTGTTAGTATAAATTGCGCTGGATGTTTCAAACGAGTCATAACTTACCCAAGCAGGCAGAGCGAGTTATAAATAAAAGAAAAACTGAAGGTTGGCGGTATACCGGTCAATCGGCTGGCTGGTTTCTGCGATGACGTAGCAGCACGTGCGTGCGGGACGCATTACATACGAGTAAGAGAGACAACGATCTACAATGTACCATTATTTGGTTGAAGCCTTATACGTAACGTATAAACGGATGACCGAAAATCGTTATACGTCCGCGCTTTGTTCACTTTATCGTACACCTCGTAGCCATAACCGGTAACATTTGTTACACGTGCAGCATTTGAAACTAATAGTTTCTTCATATCGATCTTTGGCAGACATCGATTCGAACGTAGAAGAAATTAATCATGCGTCAACGCACATTTTAATAAGGCGATCGTGCGTCGATAGCCTGGGTATAATAGGCTCGAAAGCAATGGTGTTAATGCACTAAGGAACACACTGGGTATGTAAATTATATGAACAGCACATGATGGACGGGTAAACAACGTCCGTTTAATATGTAAGGCGACAGGCGTTTATAGGATGCTTACAGTGTGAAATAGTAATTTATCTCGAACAGAAAGAGATACTCGATGAGTAAATTCTTAATTGAAAAACATATTTTAATTAATTACAGAGCTGGCAAGTAACTATAATACAATATATATATCGTGTTAACAAAAGGCTTGAAAATTTAATTTAATAAACATTTATATAAAAAAATGTGTTTGCAAAATTGCAGCGTTTTAATGACATATGAATAGATTTAAACGAGGAATAAAACATATTTTTTTTTACATTTTTAACAATTTTAACACTACTTAGGAATCCAAATTTATCTTTTTTATCCATTACAATTATCATAAAATTAACAACGTAAGATAAAGCTGCTTTGATTGATGATAAAAGATAAGAACCCTCATTGTACAAATATCGTCATGACTCTACATTTACACTTTAATAGCAAAGACATCAACGAACCCAACTTGATTCCCTTAGCCTTATTTTATATTACATTTTAATAAATGCGTCAATTGCGTAATACTTAAGTTTTTTAGGTACTTTAAAATAAATACTTAAGTATAATTTTAAGTAAAGTGTTAAATTAATTTGGATAAACTATACTCCAGCTTCTGAGATAACATCAAGTTTTATAAATATTTACCCGAATATGGTGCACTTTGAGTTTGCATTTTAGTAATTACCATCAAATTGTTACTTAATGTTGTTGTAAGTGTTGTAAGTTTTGTAACATGGAACGTTTTTTCAAGGGCAACGACTTTTAAAAAATTAACCGTGGCGGTGCATCTTACGAGGTGGTCGTTGCCCTGTGCCTGCAATCACCAGTGACTAGGCTCGCCCGGGCGCCCGCTAAACGTAAAAATAGACTTGCACCGTCTCCCGAGATGTGTAGATGACCCAACTTGGTTATGTTGCCTTGGTACTTTACAAATATATATGGAAGTCTCCATGAATCATCTACCTTTTACGGTCTGCAATTTATAACATTTGCTTACATTTAAAAGATTGATTGTCTGAAACAAGCCAAAAAAGAAATAATCATAATGTACATAAACGCTTAGCACTTATCAGTAACCTAAATAAACGATTCACGTGTTACATACAAGACATATTAAAATTACTAAGAATAAAAAGATCTTCTTCCTTTCTTTTTCTTCTTTCATTCTTGGCCGGCAACGCATCAGTGATGCCTTTGGTGTTGCTGAAGTTCATGGGCGGCGATAGCCACTTACCATCAGGTGGACCGTCAGCTCGTTTGCCGGCTATTTCCATAAAAAAAATATTGGAAAATAAATAAAAATATAAGGTTTATTCCTTTAACTTTTAAGTCAATTGCATTACGTAACTATAACATTTATCAGGTCATTTTAAATACAATTTCTGCAAAGATCGAAATCTTTCCGTAATTCATTAATATTCGTGTTACAACAACGGATACAAGGAACAATGTTATCTACAAACAAGGTGAAGTATCGATCGCAGCTGATAAGTATAGATACTAGTTATCACGAATTCACAAATATCTGAACCTACCTACATAATCGCACCTACTTGTAACATTATTATATCAGCTATGATTGAGACGACGTACGAACTCCGTTGATCATATTTTAGTCTCAAATATAATTGGGGTATAAAAATGATGCATTGCAAAAACTTCTAATCTATACTATACTATAATATTATAAAGATGAAGAGTTTGTTTGTTTGTATGTTTGGTTGAACGCGCTGATCTTAGGAATTATTGGTTCGAATTGAAAAATTATTTTTGTGCTTGATAGTCCATTTATCGGGGAAGGCTATAAGGCTATCAGATTTTTGGAAATTCATCCCCTAAGGGGTTAAAATTGGTGTTTAAAGTCACTTTCATACAAACCAAATCGTCAGTTTTAGAGTTCTAAACACGAATTTTTTTACGTAAGTTTGTAGTTATTAACAAAAAATAATTTTAACACATTTTATTTGGAAAATCATCCCTTCAAGGTTTAATTTAGGGGATGGAACTTAGTACGCAGCTTCGTAATTTTTGAAGTTAAAAACATGAAAATTGATATATTAGCTCAAGATTAGAAACAAAATTTAACAGTGATGCGTTTTTTTGGAAAATTATCCCATCCATCCATCCATCCATCAGCCCTTGGAGGTCCACTGCTGGATACACATAGGCCTCCCCTAACTTGCGCCACTCTGACCGGTCCTGAGCCTGCTGAATCCAGCGGATTCCCGCTGTCTTCTTCAGATCGTCGGTCCATCTGGTCGGGGGGCGTCCTATACTCCGTTTCCCGAGACTTTTCTTCCCCAACGGTTGAAAATCATCCCAAAAGAGTTTAAATAAGGGGGTGCAAGTTAGTAAGGCAACTTCGTCAATTTTGAAGTAAAAAGGGTGAAAATTTGTGTATAAACTTATAGTTAGGGGAAGAGGGAGGGGACGGGCGAGTAGGTGGAAGGGAGGGGGAGGGAAGGGAGAGGTATAGAGAGAGGGAAAGGGAAAAGGAATTTAATAGTCTCTGGTTTGTTATTATAAATCTAACAAAACCATAAAAGTTAAAAGTAACAAAGTACATTCACTGATTTTTAGGCGATACGAACGAAGTTCACCGAGACAGCTAGTTATCTCCATAACCCACAACGATGCCACCACGATGTGGTGGTCACCACGCTTCTCAATTGCGGATTGGCAGACTTCACACACCGTTGAGAATGTATTATTGTCATTTAACTAGTTGACCAACAGACGATGTCCAATCTACATTTCAATCAAGTTAGATTTAAGTAGTATGTATAGCTGTCATCACGATGTGATGAACATAATATAGCATAATATATTTACACTTCATAATACTTAGGCATCAGGGTATGACCCTTAGGTGTCGCTGATGTCCACGGGTGACGATAGCCACTTACCATCAGTTGCATCGTCAGCTCAGTTTTCGTCGAGTTCCATTGAAAAATAGTACCTAACTAAATTAAATATTTATAATCCTGTTACTAAGTAACCCGCTTCAGTCGGCTTCGGGAAACCTTTACCTTATTCACATCCGAAACAATTGCTACTCATGTTTAACAGGCATTATAGTTATGTATAAATTACGTAAGTAGGTATATATATGTACCTATAATAATTTTATAATTTAAGGCTTTTTTTATTTCTTAAAGTAAACGATATGAGCTATCGAGGTCAACTTACCAAATTCATCAAAAAAATTACCAATACTTTCCTGGCCAAAAAAGATCTGACCCCCATAATATCAGGCTCTTGGACACTGCGGCTAAAACTAGCAAAAAACATTTCACAGACAATTTTAGAACGAGGGTGGTGGCTATCCAGGCGAGATAAATACCCTACCACTATGCATAAGTATGGTCGGGATTAAACTGGCTGGTACTAGGTCCAGTGACCTCCAACAGGATGTCTAGATCGTCTTGTTCAGCAGGATCTCATTGTCAAGAGCAGTGCATGTTGGATTGGAGTAAGATGGATATAAAAGCCTATTAGATACACCCCAAAATATAATAAACTACGTAATGTAAGTTACAAATGCTTTAGGTCTAAATTTGTTTAGTGGTTTTATCATTATACTCGCACAGACAGATACACAAAATACCAAAATAATTTTTGACCTAATTTAAAGTAACATTTTCCAATCGGTAACATAATATAACGAAACCATTCCTCCCTACCAAATTACGAACTAAGTAACATTTTATTACTGTTTTGCAATTATACCAATGAGCTAAACTGTGACCTTTTTGTATTGTCTTTGGTTAAATGTGCTATTGAAGCAGTGCACTGGCACATATTATAGAAGGAATCCTACTTCAGATATAACTTTATAGTCTCATAGCCTAATTAGTTTTAAGCCGCTTTTACTCTAGACTTTTACTTCATGACTTCTCGGGTAAAGTAAATAAACAAAAGTAATTAAATTCTGATTAGTCATTCTAAAATAAATACCAGTCAAGTAAGGTCACTGTCAGATAAGTCCGTGTCTAAGATACGATCTGACTCATGCGCCGGCGTCGATTCATCTGCATAAAGAACTTACGTAAAGTATAATTCACTTATACGTATTCACGGGATACACTCACACTCACACACTAACTGTATAACTTAAGCTAGGTAGCTACTAACATGTTTAATATAGTTTAGCCGTCTAATAAGCTATCACTCGATTACCTATTTTATTAGTGATTTGCTGTTGGCCGCAGAAATTATGTTTTTCCATACAAACTTTCATCGCGTTTCCCAGGGAAATCTTTTAATTTTCCGGGATAAAAAGTATCCTAAAATATGACCCGAAGTATTAGTAACAATTTTACAAATTTTCATCGAAATCTGTTCAAGGGTTGTCACGTGATGCCCGGACAGACAATAATTAAAAAAAATATATTTTTGTGCTTTATCGATTTTTTTTTATATTCAATGTACAGAAAAATGTGCTTGGGCCCTCTGAATATGAAATTTCCAGCGGAATTTTATGTGACATGCCTACGTGATTTTTCACGTGTCTTCGTTGGTTTTTCTCGTCTTCTCGTTTTTCTCGCAAATAGAATCCATGTTCTATGTACGAGGTTAATTTATACCTACTTGAAGACTATTACACCTATATAAAGAAAATGAAAGCATCTCATTTTCTTCATGCTTACATTGTGTTAATATCGCTCTAGTATTTTATCTTTGCAGATAGGTATGAAGATAACATGAATATGAACGAATAATGCAAGATTTACACCGTCATGCACTGATGATTTTGTAATTATTGACTTAATTGTATGCTAACCATGATGTCTATGATGAAAATATCTTGATTCATAGCTCACAGATCAGTAATCAGTATTAAAGTGGGTCTAAATGATCCGCCTTACGACATTTTTGGTATAGCGATAGAATTCTTTAAAAGATTTCTATTCGCAATCCGATCCCGATAAGGAAAAGTTCTGGGTAAATTATGTACAATATGTGTGAGATTCTTACCATCACTTGATTAGCAACCTATAGGGAGGAACTCCTGATGGAACTCCGGAAGGGTCGACGGGTTATTATTTTAGCCAATAAAAGCGTTGAATCACTGATGTTCTGACAGTCATCAAGGAAGAGGTAAGCCCGGTTAATGCTGGCTCTCCGTACTGTAACCAAATCGCGTTGAAAACATTTCACAGTTGCTGCTAAAACTAGTACTTATTAAATAGCCGAACAATGAACATCAACATCTGGAAGGACGGAGTGCTTAAGCCTCATCCACTACAAATCACATGCTAATAATTAGTTAATACTCAAAAATTGAGCTTCTAATACTCGAAAAAGTGTATCATGTGAACGCACCGACGATTTTTATGAGCAATATGAAATTTTATTATGGTGTTACAATAAATTCCTTTCACTCTGCAATTCTGCTTACATAGTAAGCGCGTTATGAGGTTAGAATTTATTATCTTATCTGATGTACTTAATTATAATTGGTTTTGAATGCACCTGCATGCAAATTTTCATACCACCCGAGAAATCTGGAGAGAGCGTGTGCGTTCAAGCAAGAAATGTGGGCAGTTTATTGATGCTATCCGTACCGTACGTCAATACAGTCTGTAAAAACAGTACTCCATTAATGTTCCCGATGAAATATGACTATTCCTTGGACTATTATTACTAACCATTAACATTGTTTATCTACTTTCTTCAGCAATGACAAACAGTTTTCCAGCATTAAGAGCCATAGAAACTTCTTATTTTCAAATCGTGGTAAAATCTGTTAACACATAGTTGTCTATAAGTTCCCAAAATGTATGGAATCTGCCAATTCCTACTTGTTGTTTCGTGTAGTGACATTGGCTTTAAACCATACATTCTGTCTTCTGAGTTTGGATCTACGTCGATAGAAAAAGAGGCACCTATGAGTTATAATTATAATATTTTAATGAATATAAATTAACTAGGTCTACTTAACTAGTTTCTCGTATGCCATTTCTTACAAATATTTTATCAGTTTTTTTTTCGTTTCTAAGGACTTGTGTGATAAAATTAGACCACATTATATGTGACAAATTACTTCAATTAACGCGGTACAATGGCTGTGACGGCTTGTTAAATAGGAGAAAAGGAGTTGGACAGGTGACCGCGGCAAACAATATTATCTTGAGCGATTGCGTATGTTCTATTTGGATGTTGATCCCTGTGTGAATCGTTAAAAATAGATACATAATTATTTCACACACAGAGACATATCTCAAGAAAAGGAAATTCTACATTTAAATTAAGTTATTAATATCACTGATAAAATGAAAGCAGTTTAGGAAAGATGCTTTATCGTGGAGAGGACGAAATGGCGAAACACGAATTTACCAGGACCACTAAACCCTTGGAGAATACCTATTCCAGGGGTTACATAATATATCTGTATTTAGGCTTCTACATGCCACCTATAATACAACTTTATTGAAATACAAATAAAAAATCTGCAGTAAACTAAGTAACACCACGTACAAAAATATATAATTACTCGGCCGAAATTTAAAATAAGTAAAGCTTTTAAGTTTTATCGCCTTCAACAGTGAAGACTTTTTTAACCCTCAACGTAAACAGTTTAACCGGTTTAAATCTGTATCTGTAGATATCTGTGGCATCGTAGCTCCCAAACGGATTTTGATCATTGAAGTATAATGTCATAGAACAGACATCTCGAACAAAATGTGTGTCCCGCCCGGGAGGTCCGATTTTCAAATTTGAGCCCCCGTTCTCCTTTCAAAATCGAACGAATCCATTGAAGATTGAAGCCGCGTGGCGCCAATGCATTGGTACATACATGATGTTCGCGGTGTCGGTTCTATACGCTAGTAATAATACTTCAATGATTTTGATCTAGTTTTTTTTGTTTGAATGATGACCTAATCAAGAATGTTCTTGGCTATGTTTAGAGTAAATAAAACTGTCGAGGGTTTTTAATAAATTTTATAACTGAGATTTTTTGCATTGAGGTTTAATACGTGTGACATCACTCGCTGCAAAACTTGTAGACTTACTCAAAATGCTAATTGACTAAGTTTTACCTAAATAAATTTTAACAACTTGTTGTCGTAGATAGATATAATATATTGATGATTCAATACTCTAATGGGAGCATGTATGCGTTAAACCAGTTTTCCAACGAACTTCTTATGTTATGTTATGTATAGAATCGATTAAGTATAAGGTCAGAAAGCATGAATCATCTAATACTTTATTTTTAACTTGTTAGTTTCTCGTTTTATGTTTTTTAAGATAAGTCCTTGAAATATCTTTCAATTATCTAAATATAGACTAAGAACAAAACGTAAGGAAAGAAGAGGGACAGTTAAGGGACATGAATAACATTTTGTAGGTTCTTTAAATATTTATATTAATTCAAAAATTTAAATGACCTTTAATTGGTAAAATTTCTTTGCACTTCTTTAAAGATTCTATCCATGAAAGCGCTGGACTCTACATTCATCAGGAGATTTATACGGAAATGTAAAAAAGCAAGATTAAGTATATGTAGAAGAAGGGGTAATCTATGGTATTGGTTATGAAATGATATTCCTTTAACTTTGCAGCATGGTAATATTATATTTCCAGTTCTCATAACGTTCACATCAATATTCCAAGGACCAAAGTACCTCAACAATACGTGATCAATAATCATCGTTCTACCTTATTGACAACTCCTTTAATTTCAATATTAAATTTTTCTAAATGACATTTCTTATATGACCGCCTCTGCATCAGACAAGCGTTGTAAAATAAAGAGGTTCATGTCTGGACCTTCACTGAAGATTCATGGCCTAGCCGACATATATTTATATTTATTTCCGTATTATAAACAGTGCAGCAATCTTTATAAAATGTAGTAGAACACAAAACAGTGCAAATATGATGCCACAAATTTTAGTAAAAACTTAATTTTATATTCTCATGCTTTTATAATAATGCACAGATTTTTTTCGAATGAACAGTTACTGTTTCTGGCCCTAACTACCAATAGGTAGGTACTATTAATTAAGTAATTCTGTGACCTAATGGCTTTTACAGCTTCACGCGACCAAATGCATAGATAGTAATTCTATGGATACATAGAATAGATTACCACGTGTAACCAAGGGATTTATATTATTTAAATTACTTACGACAAATTAATGACCTTTTCTTTTTCTCACCTTTACCCTTACGGAGAAAGGGTTAAGTCTGCTGAAAGTAATGTTAGTTTCTTAAGTTATTTGTCATCATAATTATTATCATTAAACATATCAAATTAGTCAAGAAGGTATACAATGTGTATCAAACTTAGGTTTTGCTTTAGCCTGCCATGAGCCTTCCTGAGGTAATAAGTTGTCAGGCTATAGTTCCAAGCACTGAACTATATAGGTATTATTTCAGTGGTTTCAATGGGTTCCGAGCTATTTATAGTAGAATTTCGTTACGTTGACACTTTTCTTGTAGCACTACGAGACAGTTTTAGTGAAGCAATTTCCCATTAAAGTCATGTCACCGAGCATGTCGCGTTTCGGAGAATGTATTGTTGCAACATTTGGTTTTGTTTTCTATAACTTGAATAATATCCCAAGTTTATACATGTGTATGCATTGTACTGGGCAACTATAATTGTCACGTTTGAACGTTATTTAAATTTCTAACTATTATTTTAACTAGTTAAGTAATGATAATAATAATAACAACTCCTTCCCCTCATCGTGAATGTGGCGGGTGGCTATCAATTATCATACACAAATATAATTTTTCAATCCCACTGCCAGTTCCAGAGATTAGCGCGTTCAAACAGCTTTATTATTTTAGTAATAGATAAGTAAGTAGAGATCGACTACTTTAAAAATGAATGTGCCCCTAGTAAATATAATTGTTACACAGTAACATAACACACCTGTGAATGGAAATATTTATTTATGTTTATTTAATGCAACATTGAAGTGAAAATGTTTAGGAAACATTTAAATTTTAAAAATTTCCCCCCACGTTAATTTTTAAAATAGACTATATTTTTTTCAATCTTCTTTTACGCTCTCTATTACTACACCAGAAAGCTCGCCTCGCTAAATGCAAAAATCTGTGGGGAAGTAATTAAACTACATAATATTTCCATAATTAAATAAATATATTTTAAATTATCTCATTCTACTTGTAAACAGGAACTGAAACTTACAAGAGTTTTGAAAATTTAAAAAAAAACTAGCAATTTCATCATAACATCATACATTCATGAAAACATACAAATTAAAAAAGAATTTTTAAAAAGAACTCTTAGAATAAAACTTTTACGGGCTCCACTCCGTTTATATGATTGCGTGATATAAAATAACTAAATGCAAACACAGAGAGCAGTGCTATTTTTTATTCTATTTAAACATAAAGTTTTCAAACTAATAGTACTTAGCTCGAGCGTGACATTTTCTATAGTAGAGATGTAGCAAATTAGCCAGTGGAAAGTGGAACAGCGTGGTTTTGTCATATAATTCTAAAGCCGCAAGTAACATGACTAAAATATCTTGACCTAGATATAGCATTTATTGTCAAGCCTGGAAGAGACACACCATTGTTGCAAAATTAATGATAGAGTGAGAAGATTTCTTCAGAGATAGGTACCTATATTATATTACGGTATGTACTTTTAAATTCGATTATGAATAGTAGGTCCATTGATTCGATATCACTATTTTTCAGTATTAAAAACAGATGATACAATTTTAAGAAGCCTTCCTTAGGCCGAACTTACACCTGTAAGTTGCTTCCGTAAAATTTACGTAAGAACCTTACGGCTGTATTTACACAATAAACTTACAGTAAATAATGCTTACGTAAATTTTGTAAGATTTTACTTACGTAAATTTCATTATTACAAGCCATTTACACATACTTACAGAAATCATAATCGAAAATGCCCTCTCGTCATCAAGTTTACTAAATCCAGTCTAGTTTTTCAGGCTCCTAGCTGTACCTCCTAGTAGAATCCCGTGATACTGGGATTCATGCTAGTATGGTTCTTTACCCGCTTACTATCTACCATCCTCCTTTTAAAGTCAACCGAAAGATATTTTCGTATTTTCACACGATTCAATTGCAACGTTAAGAACCAGTTAGCAAACAGGTTTACATGTTCATCTTTAATTAGTGTTGATACTGGTCGTTTTTCGGATGACCACTCAGATAAGTCGTTTATGGTCCGCGTGCTTAGGTAAAAATAGATCTTAAAAACCTGTTAAGTAATATTTACTGTACCACCAACAACTTTACTATGTAATCCTAAGAAAATTAATAACCTTAAAGATGGCAACTTTTTTCTGTTGTAAAAAACAACAATATTGTCATATCTCATCTCTGCTCACAATGTGCTCACGCGACACCGCCCGAGTGAACATCTTGTTCAAACTAATTAGAAACATCGGTCTGTCGTCGTCGTTTAAACCGTAAGATTTATTAGCATTCGAAAATTAATGATCTTCTATAGTCATAATATGATTAATTAACTATGTTGACTATATTCTCTTGGCACTAACATTTTAGGTAAAAATGTTTAAATCCTTAATTGTTGCTTAAATTAAATGTAAATTGACTACAATATTTATTGTGGCAGGCTGACATGGCTAAACCATCATTCTTCATGAGCATTTTTTTTGAGAAATCTTGATTCGTACAATTTTTCTATAATCAGGTCTTCTCTGAAATATTCATGGGGATCATAGACGTGATTAGTGTTTGGTATGGAGCCCTAAAATTTTCTAGAGAGGCAACTTCGTGCTAACGTGAGAATTTAGCGCCATTGCCGCCTTCTACAAGATCCACAACAAGAAAAACAAAGGTTCTTTCTGAGGTGGCTGGAATTACATAAATATAATTTATTAAAATGTCAGTCAGTAGACTATCGAATAGCAAAATTTTATGTAAAAAAATATTTTTGATACCTTAAGACGTAGGTACCTAAAATATTTACAACTAAAGCTAGTTACTTTTTCATTTGAACCACTGTTCAATGAAGTGCTTTGTTCGGTTTCATCGGTACCGTTTGAAATGAGTCAGTATTCGTATCGGATTCGATTTGATTCACAATTTGATCTTGCTGGTAGTTCGCACACCGGACATTTGCGGAAGTTCATTATTCCGAATTTTAAGCCTCAATATGCAAAACTAATCATCGTACAATACAGTCAACTTTCTAATCAAGTTTCAGAATAAATAAAATACGTGCGGTGGCAAAATGTTGCAATTTTATTGTAGTTGATAATAAAATTATTATGTCTTCGTAAGTTGCAGGTCGAATAGGTCGATAGGGATCTACCATCCCATGTAAAGCCAAAAAGTTTGTGACTTTGTGTTTGGTAGGATTCTTTAAATGCCTGACAATGTTACCATCTTTTGAAAATCAATCATGAAATGTTTAAGCGGTTGCGTCTCAGCTACGATAGATAGCTCTCGAGTAGTCGAGTGTCAGTGATACAAGGAGAACATAGAAGTACAGAAACTTAACAGTTTTTCCAAGTCCAGTTCCTTTTTGACTGGCAACGCATAACTATAGGTATCTATTGTGGATGGATACCATGAGCAGAGGAGCAGTAACGAATGACTCACATAATATGACTGCCTCATGTTAAAGTAGATTAAAAGTAATAAAAAATTAGGTTATTTAAATATGAATGCTTACTTGCATTTCCTCAATAACCCTAAACTGCATTTGCGAACACTTTCATTGCATGATGTCAAAACAATAATCCAATTAACCAATAACAGATAGGCATTTCTTGTCTTTATGTAGGGTTGAATGTTTGCCAAATAAGGGGTATAGGGGTATATATATATATATATCGGTGAGGCCATGAATCTCCAGTGAAGGTCCAGGGACGGACCTCTTTATTCTACAGCGCTTGCCTGATGCAGAGGCTGGCTTAAAAGAAATGTCATGTCATATTTAGATAAGGGAATTGTCAAGAATGTAGAACAGATTATTATTGATCACGTAGTGTTGAAGTACTTTGGAATATTGATGTGAATGTTAGGAGAACTGGAAATATATCATGGTGCAAAGTAAAAGGAATATCATTTCATAACCAATACCATAGAATACCTCCTTCTGCTACATCAGAAGTGATGGACGAAACATGCCCACAAATCGGAAAATAAATGAGGAATGACACTAGTTCAGATGACATTTGAAGAAAATTTTGCAATGAGAAATGAAACAATACAAAACGCGATGAAATGAGAATGTGGAAGTTCATAATATAATCGACGTGGACAATGCAAAACGTAGTGATGCGACTCAGTGGTACTAGAGTTCATATAAACCAAGCCATCCAATGTGTCATGATGACCGAAGGAGTATGGATCGCAGATAGCCTTAGTCTAGCATCAAATGTGTTATAATACGAGTAACCTGATCTCATACGAGTCAAATTAACCTTATTTATTTTTCAGTTGCGGAAAATCGATAAGACATGAAATAATGATCTACCACGTGAAACCAAGAGACCCAGGAGCTAACACTTAAACCGATGGTTTGCTTGGAGACATGTCTGCTGCAGGTGTAAGTCACGTAGAGAAACTATGGTCGGTCTGGTAGTATAGTAAAAGAAGGTTTAATGATGATGATATGATGATATCGATTTAATGTGTCGCAACAATGGCTATTGTAAAAAAAAGTGAGAAAAAATAAAGAGGAAAGTAAAAACAGAGGTAAAAAAAATAGTACCTACTAAAAAAAAAGTGTAAAAAAGAGTGAAAAAAAGAGAAAAGTGAAAATGAAAGGTAAAAAAAGAGTACCTAGTAACAAAATGGAATTACAAAAAAAAATTGAGTAAAAAAAAGGATGTAAAAAAAGGTGTCAAAAAAAAATGAAAAAAAGGAAAGAAGTGTGAATAGAGTCCGGGCCAGCATAGAACTGAAGGGGCGATGTACCTGAAGAGTCTTGGAGAGACTGGGCCAGGAGTCTGCAGGGTTTGAACCGGACCAGACGACAATGACATAATTGCGACGTTTCGTAGAGTTTTATGAACCAGATTGGTAACCAAATGGCCAGACCATAGTTCTCTCCACTATGTTTTAAGTGTCCACATTTAAAAAATATCAGACTTAATGAGCGAATTATTTTTGACTATAAATTAATAATGATGAATGATAAAAATGAATATGAGTGAGGTTAATGTAGTCAGAATAGCCGAGCAAGATACTGTTGAGACTATTTTTACAGAATTCTTATTATCCACACGAGGCCGTGCGGGTCGTCAGCGATGGCCGCGTGAGTGAACACAAAAACAACGTGTTTCGGACCCAGCAGTTAGAGCAGACCACATGCTTTGATCCAGTGATGACGTACCAAGATAAATTAATCCGCGCACGAGGACGAGCGCACGTCAGGATAGCCGTATCGGTGAGGCCATGAATCTCCAGTGAAGGTCCAGGGACGGACCTCTTTATTCTACAGCGCTTGCCTGATGCAGAGGCTGGCTTAAAAGAAATGTCATGTCATATTTAGATAAGGGAATTGTCAAGAATGTAGAACAGATTATTATTGATCACGTAGTGTTGAAGTACTTTGGAATATTGATGTGAATTAGTGTGTATGCGAGTAAAAGACACGGCTGCTTGAGACGAACTGTTTATTGGCGGTACATCAACCATACTCGTTACAATATACTTAGACATAACTATACATGCATATACACCATTTCTCCCCCCTTAAAAATGACTATTGCTTCTAAAAAATATTTGTTTTAAAAATAGTGTACTCTCCTTCGAGTTCGTAGTGGTCTTCGAGTACCCGTGGTACCCGTGGTGGTTGTGTCAGAATCAGAGAGTGAAGCGATTTCACTCTCCCGAGGTACGTAATCGCTATCTCTTCGCTCTCTCTCTCTACGCGGTGTTGACATGTCACTTGTAGATTCAGTGGACTCTCCATCTTCCTCTTCCCTCTCTGGGGTTGATAGAACCACAGAAGATGGTGACGGCAATAATGACGGCTCCAACGGCTCACGCGAGTGAGTAGGTGGCGTTGGTGTCGGCGGCGACGGCGGCGACGGCGACTGATGCGATGGCGGCGGGGGTGATGAATACGATGGTGGTGCTGACAACGACGCTGATGGTGATGGCGATGGTGGCGGAGGTAACATGGATTGCGCCGTCGAGTTGGGTAAGTCATTACATATTGTGTTATAGTCCGAGTATTTATTTTTTAAGTTATTCCCTTTGAACCTTATTATGTGATTTATGTGTTTTTTATGAAATTCTGATGTTTTTAAATCTTTAACAATGTATAAAACTTTTCCTATTCTTTTATGAATGATTCCTTTGTACCATATAAACTTGTTATTCAAATAAAAATTTTTATACAAAACAATTTCGTTTTCCTTAAAATACTCCCTTTTTCTTCTATTTTGTTTTTTATTCTGTAAATACTGTTTATGTTTTACAACATTAGCCAAAACAAGCGACGAAGATGACGGTAACTGTGGTTTAGGATCGAATAAATCCAAACGCGATCTAAGTTTACGACCAAAGACTAATTGTGCCGGAGAAAACCCGGTAGTGGAATGAATGGAATTTCTATAATCAAAAATATATTTTAATAAATGTAATTTGGCATCTTTTTTATTTCGACTGATCAACAAACTAGCTTTAATACCCTTTTTTATTACCTTAACATAGCACTCAGCTTGGCCGTTGCTAGACGGGTGATATGCTGGAGAAGTTAAGTGGTTTATGCCATTCAATTTACAAAAATCATTAAACACGTTGGAACAAAACGCCGTTCCATTGTCACTGACCAGTGTGTGAGGCAGACCGAATTTTGAAATGAAATCACACAGTTTTTCGATCGCTGCAGCGGAAGTGGTCGACTGACCCATGTCATAGCATTCGACCCACTTAGAGTATGCGTCCACGATCACTAAATACATACGACCATTAATGGGACCTAAATAGTCAATATGGATGCGGTGGAAGGGCTGCGCCGGGTGCTCCCAGTGCGCGAGAGGAGCGCGCGGCGGCGCCCCCCGCAGCTGGCCGCATACCTCACACGAACCTATCATGGACTCGATAGCACTGTCCAAGCCGGGGAACCAAAATCGCGAGCGTGCTTCCGACTTTGCCTTAACGATCCCCAAGTGAGACGTATGTAACTCCGACAGTACTCGCTTACGTAATGACTCCGGTATTACTACTTTGTGTCCCCTCATAATGCAACCGTTCTCGTAAGCTAACTCAGACCTACACAAATGATACGGGGAAATATTTAAGTCATTGATTTTTCTCGGCCAGCCGCATAAAACATATTTTTTTATTTTATTTAGAATAACATCCTTGGCTGTTTCTTCGCGTAATTCGCTAAGTGTAACAGGTAAGCTACCTTCAACAACAAAACAAACATAAGTTGCGGTGTCACATAACTCCTCACTATCAGTATCCAGGCACCCTGGCGCGCGGGGGTCAGCGGCGCGGGCGGCGGTCGCGGTGAGAGGCACGGTCGCGCGTGACAAAAAATCTGCACTATTATCAGCGCTGCGTACATATTCGATATTGTAATTATATGCACTTAAAAATAAAGCATAACGTTGCAAGCGGTTTGCTGAAACCTGTGGGATACCTCGATGTGGACCGAATATCGATATAAGAGGTTTATGATCTGTCCGTAATATAAACGGT